>CAUYQG010181069.1:0-50834 GCA_963574415.1 Tarsius wallacei | reverse complement strand
CCACGCCCGGCTAGTTTTTGATTTATTGTAGAGATGAGGTTTCGCCTGCCCAGGCGGGTCTCGAACCCGCGGGCTCAGGCAATCCACTCACCTCAGCCTCCCAAGGCGCGGGATTACAGGCTGAGCCACCGAGCCCGGCTTCTTATCAGCTTTATTCATGATAATTTCAAATCATAAATAATCCCCAAATAGGTAAATTTATAAACAAATTATGGCATATTAAAGCTATGTAATACTACTCAGCCACAAAATGGAACAAACTATTGATATACCCAATATTATAGATATCTAGTATCATAGAATCTCCAAATGTGTTCGACAGAAGGAGCCAGACCTACCAGAGTACACACTGTATGATTCCATTTATATCAGGGGTCCCCAACTCTTGGGCTTTAGGGACAGGTGAGCCAGTGAGAGATAGCCCTGACTCCTAAGAGAACTCCCTGAGCGTATTGGGACAGTGAGCATTAATCCCTGGGTCTGTTAGTGAGAAGACTGGCTGACCAGTATCAGTCTGTGGCCTGTTAGGAACCAGGTCACGCAGTGGGAGGTGAGTGGCAGGCCAGCGAGTAAAACTTCATCTGCGTTTACATCTGCTTCCCACTGCTCGCATTATTGCTTGAGCTCCATTTGCTGTCAGATCAGCTGTGGCATTCGATTCTCCTAGGCGCACAAACCCTGTTGTGAACGGTGCGTGTGAGGGATCTTGGTTGTGTGCTCCTTATGAGAATCTAATGCCTGACAATCTGAGGTGGAGCTGAGGCGGTGATGCTAGCACTGGGGAGTGGCTGCAAATACAGATGCACATTAGCAGTGAGGTTTGACTGCATATTCCTTCTCCCACCCAGGTTTGTGGAGATTGTCTTCCATGAAACCTGTCTTTGATGCCAAAAAGGCTAGGAACTGCTGATGTATATGGCATTCTAAAAGAAATAATAATAATAACCTTCAGTGACAGAAAGCAGTTTTGTGTTTGCCTGAGCCTGGGGTGCAGGTGGGTGGGAGAGTGAGTGGGCAGGGACACAGGGAACTTTCTGGAGTGATGCACATATTCTATACCTTGATTGGGGTAAGGGTTACACCAGGGTTAAGTTTGTCAAAACTCACCAAACTGTGTAATTAAAATGTGTGCATTTTGCTGTGTGTAATTTAAACCTCAATAAAGTTGGCATAAAAAGAAAAGAAGGCACCCCTTCTAAAGAATGGGCTTTAGGGACAGGTAAAACAGTGAGAGATAGCCTCGACTTCTTTTTTTTTTTGAGTTGGAGTTTCACTCTGTCGCCCAGGCTGGAGCGCAGTGACACACTCACGGCCACTCCAGTGTCGACCTGCTGGGCTCCAGCGATCCTCCCCCCTCAGCCTTCCAAGTAGCCGGAACTACAGGCGTGTGCTATCATACCTGGCTAATTTTTGATTTATTGTAGAGACGAGGTCTCGCCAAGTTGCCCGGGCTGGTCTTGAACCCCCGGGCTCAGGCAATCCACCCACCTCGGCCTCCCAAATTGCTAGGCTTACGGCCTGAGCCACCGAGCCCGGTCTGGTACATGATTCTTATAAGACCAGGCTCAATTCACCGGATCCTCCCTTGGACAAGAAACCAGAGTTGGGGTCTAGCAACCCATGGTCTGGGAGCGCCAGGTCACTGCACTCCTCGTGTGTCCTGAGGAGGCTCTGCTCTGGGCGCATGGGAGGTCAGACCAAGGTGAAGATCAGGAGGCGGGGGGCAGCTGCTGCTTCTGCACCCCAGCAAGGTGTTCTTTTTGTAAAGTAACCAGGTATTAATGATACTTAGTTGAGTGACTTTGGGAAAACTCAGATAAACTTTTCCTTCACCCCTACATTTATCTCGCCAATTCAGGAAGCCAAATGGAAGCGTTCAGGTTCCAGAGAGGAGATTTGTCATTGTTAGATAGTGCATCATCTCAACGGAGTATGTTATGAACTATAAACCACAGTTCTGTAACGGTGAAAATTCGCATCTTCACATCAAAATAAAAAGGGAAATAGAGCCTGTTGATGTCTGTAGTCCCAGCTACTTGGGAGGCGGAGGTGGGAGGATCACTTGAGCCAAGGAGTCCAAGGAGGCACTGAGCTGTGATTAGCCACTGCACTGCAGCCTGGGCAACATAGTAAGACTCTGTCTCGAATGAATGAATGAATGAATGAATGAATGAAAGAAAAACAAAGGGAAACAAAGCATGACTATAAGCAACGTCTTGTGGAGAAATTACCACAATCACATGCAAGTAAATTGTTCCCTTAGTAGAACAAAGGCACCTCTAGTAGACTGTTCCCACGAATCCATCTCATACAGACACCAAACTTCCTATCCAAAGTCCATCTTAGATTACTGTTTTTCTTTTCAGTGAACCGTTTGCTCCCCCCATGAGAAATAGTCGCATGTTCGTGGCCAAGTTAGCAATTATACAAATGTCAAGAAGTGTATCTTTTTTCAGAAGCCCATCTATCTCAGCTGCCTTCCAGCACTTTTCAGAAAATGGAAACAAAGCAAAAGGAAACATGAGAATGTCTCCGAGGACACTAACCTTAAGTCGTCCGAGGCTGGCTGTGTGACTTGAAATACAACTTCTGTCCACGCCATCCAGGCCAGGACTGGAAGTCAGTCACCTGGGTCTAACCTTGTTCTCTCGGTAACTGGGCACATGGACTTCAGCAGCTCTAACCTTTGTTCCAGTTTTCTCCATGGTCAAATGATGATGGTGTCATTTCCTGAACCTATCTCAGTGACGGGGAAGGTTTCACTGAAATATTAGATGTGATCACAGTTTGAAAAATTAAGAGTTTAATACAAAACCTGTACAAAATGGGGTTTTTCCAATGTTTCATTTTAACATGTTATAAACATAATAAATGTGCTTTCACTATACACATGTAAGGACTGGATCTCTCAAGCAATAAACAGCCTGGGTCATCTTTTACTTTTCCAATACAATTACCAAGTTGTCAAGAATGATCACCTGTGACTGCTTTACATCTTTTTTGCTTCACACTAGGGTATTGTAGAAGTTACTCTATTATTAAAACAACAGATGGGAAATTGAAGCCTCTGGTTGGGATATAAGTTACAGTTTCAAGACAAAGGAAAGCAATAGGGCCATAGAAATGCCACAGTGATTAATCCTCGTATGTGGTCTGCACTCCATCGAATGTAGGCTCTAACAGTGAAAAATCAAGTCGAGTGTTCACAGATCTGTACTGTTTGTAGGGGAGTAAGCATGTCCTGAATTTGACGTCCAAGGGCTGGCCTTGGCGTGGCAGATTTGCTGCCTGTTGCCCAGAGTCTGATCTGCTGGGTTCCCCGCCCCCACCCTGACCCCCTCCTGCCCCCCCCACTCTTCCCTCCCCCTCTTTCTCTACTCTCTCCCTTTCACAGTCTATCTGAGGGTAGACATTATTCTTAGTTTTCTCTTTTAGGAAACTTAGGAACACGGGAGATAGTATTCTTTTCCTTGAGTTGTTTTATTTTGTTTAACAAATGTTCACTGATCATATACAGCCAGACAGGAGATACATAGGTATACGGTCCTTGCCCTCACTTTGCTGAAGGTCTCACAGTAGGCCAGGCTGAAAGAAGACACACATACACACACACACACACACACACACACACACAACTTCTGATCTTCTGATGTAGATCAGAAGGTTTTGTGGCAGGATTGCTATCCCTTGAGCCATGAACCAGGCCTTTAGTGGGGAGGGAGATTTCCACAAATGGGTATGGCAAAAAGTGACCCTAGAGGCAGATTTAAAAAAAAAAAAAAAGCCAACAGGCAGAAAAGCACTAGGAAGGTTTTTTTGTTGTTTTTGTTTTGATTTGTTTTGTTTTTTTGTTTTGAGTCATGATCTGTTGTCCAGGCTGGAGTGCAGTGGCGCAATCACGGCTCACTGTGGCCTCGACCTCCTGGACTCAGACAATCCTTTCACTTTAGCCTCCTGAGTAGCTGGGACTACAGGGGCACGCCACCATTCCCATCTAACTTTTTATTTTTTTGTAGAGACAAGGTCTTGCTCTGTCGAACCTAGGCTGGCTTTGAACTCCCAGGCTCAAGCAATCCTCCTGCCTCAGACTCCCAAAGGGCTGGAATTTCTACAGGTATGCACCACCATGCCCGGCCAGCCAGGTGGGTTTTGAGCAGTGACCTGTTTAGTCTGTCTGTGGTATGTGTGTGTGGTGCAGGGTGCTGGGGTCTGCTGGAAAGACAGAATGGATATTTTGGCATGGGGGTACCAAAGCCCTGCAGAGGACTTTGGCCTTTGCGCTGTGGGCAGCATGGAGAAAGATGCTAAGATACGGGTGTTAGTCTGCTTTTATTCACAGGATGTGACTTGCACAAGTAAGCGCCCACTCTGTCTCCCATTCTTCCCCTTCAGCCCCTCTCTCACCCTAGGGTAGCCCCAGCCTCAGGAAAGAGGCTTGGAGAGCTGCCTGGCCTGGGCAGGGTGAGTCTCCTACACACCTCATGGTGGACGTGGTGGTACAGAGAGTCAGTAGGCGGGTTCCAACCTCCATATCAGCTGGCTCCAGTAACAGCTCATCTCTGGGGGCCTGCATTGACTTTCAGACCTTGACTTTGACCCCCAAGGAGAAGTATATAAACAGGAATCTGCTTGGTTCCCCGCTCAGGGCCCACTATGACTCAGGCTTCAAGGCTTACTGGGACCTGCCCATTTATTGGGGTGGGATGGGCATGGAGGCTGGAGGGGCAGAGGCTGAACAGAATTGGACTGGGGGCAGTGGCCGGACCATCCTGCTCAGGTCAGTGAGCTCAGGGGTCTGGGGTGGGGGGAAGGGGGTGGGCACCCCAGGGGGAAGGGCTGCAGGCCATTTACTAACAAGAGGGGAGGCTGAGAGCAGCTTTTCTAAGTCATCCGTAATAAAAAACAAATGTCAACCAATAGTGTCAGAGGAAGACCGATGTTGCGTCCTCTATTTTCTTGGTAGAAAATGACATAAAATTAATGCCATCTGATGCAGCGATCAAAGAGTATGTGGCAAAATGTAGAAGAAAGTATTCTAGAGGTGTGCCCCACTACATAATAATAAAATACACTGAATTTCTGGATTTTGTGATATTTGGAGCATTTGTCAGCTTTTAACATTTTATAACTTACCATGACATCTTTTGCTTTCCAAATAAGTAGTTACTTTCATACCAAGTTTTGTATTTGAAGTTTCATATTCTTTTCTTAAAGATTCTCCAAATTGTGACGTTTCAGGTCCCCACAAAACTAGGATTAGCCCCTGGATGGTCCCCATAATATTAACTCAATAAACGTTTGATTTATGACAATTGCACAGTACATCGAGCTCCAAGGACCGAAGAACACCAGAGAAATAAAATGCATTTCAAACAAAGAGACAAAATAAATAACTGGATTAGTGGCTTGGCTGGGAAATCAAAATCACTATCTTCATGACTGGGACTTTTTAAAAATGAGGACACTCAGAGTTGGCCTCCAAATGAGTTCCACACCCAACATGGCGGGGGCCAGTCTGCCTGCCTGAGAGCGGCTGTCCAACACAGCTTTGCCAGAGCCACAGTTATGTGATGTTAATGAGTTCTAATGTCATTTCCACATGTAATTTTCAGCCGGTTATTTTCCCAATTAGGGTTTCCCAATTGTAAATTAGTTGGGTTGTGTAAACATAATGCATTCAAGAAGGAGGAAAAGTAGAATTTAACTCTCCACATGCAAGTTGTATTTGCCAAAACACAAGGATGCTATTTAGAAACCAACAAACAATAAAGTAATCTCAGCATTCTAACCAAAGTCAACTTAACAAGTAATTTCATAGGACGATTGGCTCGATTCGCTTTATTTTATAGAGTAGATGCTTTTGAAACATTATAAAAGCATGTTTCAAAAATAAATTTAATACTTTTGAGCTTGGTGTCTACAAAATAATGGTTTATAGGACTTTAAAATGTGGTCATGAGTAAAAAAAAATTTTTAATACTACAATGTGACAGAGTTACAATTTTCCAAAGTTACAACTTCTGGCTTACAAAATCTAAAACATGGACAAAATATATGGAACAATGGTTTTGAAGATATTGGACAGCAGGAAAGAAAGGTCAGTGATCCCTCAGAGATGGATAACAAACAAGATGAACCTTACAACTGCCCCAGCTTACTGCCTCAAGAGAGTTTGCAGGCCACAGAGTGTGGAGCAGGAATCCGAAAGGAGTCCGTCCATTAGTCTCCTTGAGTTGAGGAGACAAGAGTTGAAACTATGGGGAGACCCAAGCAGGCAGAAGACGTGAAGGGCACATGACTGACCTTCAAAGAATACACATTCATTTTAAGTGTACGTGGAATACTTGCCAAGACTTCTATCCAAATATTCTGGGCCACTGGACAAGTGACAATACATTTTAAAAGGCTCAATTCATACAAACGATTTTTTTGACCACAGTAGAATTAAATTAAAAATCAACTGTAGAAAAATACTTGGAAAAAGAAAAAGGAAGTTGAAAACGAAACAGACTCTAAATAGCCCATGGATCAAAGAAAAAATTAAGATGGATGTCAGACATCATTTTTCACTAAATGAAAATGAAAACACAACATATGAAAAATTAATGGAATGCTTCTAAGCAGTACTTAGAGAGAAAGTCGTAGCCTAAAAGTGAATAATAGCAAAGAAGAATAGATCGCAAATCCATGACCCCAGCCAGCATCTACCTCAAGAAATCAGAAGAGCAAATAAAATTCAAAGTAAGTAGAAGAAAAATAAATAAATAAAAAGATCAAAGTGGAAATCAATGAAATAGAAAATTTTAAAATCAATGAAATAAAAAAATTATTTGAGGAGCTCAATAACATTGATAGACTTCTAATTAGTCTAATCACGCGAAAGGGAAAACACAAATTACCAGCATCAGGAATGAGAAGGATGGTATCACTACAGATTTATAGATAATAAAAGGATAAGAAGGAATATTGTTTATTAAATTTGTGCCAGTAAGTTTGACAACTCAGATGACAAACAGGCAAATTCTTTGGAAGATTCAAATTATCAAAACCCACTCAAGAGGAAAGATAATCTATCTCTGTGTCTATGAAAAGAATTGAAGTTGAGGTTGTAGTTAAAAATTTCTCCCAACAAAACACCCTCCAGGCTCCCATGGGTTTACTAGTGAATTCTATCAAATATTTAAGAAAGAAATAATATCAGATTTACAAAAAGTTTTTGAGAAAAATTAATAGAGGATACTTCTCAACTCATTGTCTAAGGCCAGGATTACTCTGATATCAAAACCAGAAAAAGACATTACAATAAAACTACAGACCAATATCCTCTGTACATATTTATGCAAAAAAAATGAAACAAAATTTTAGTAAACCCACCGACACACAAAAAGGATAATACATTAGGACTAAGTTAGGTTTATCCCAGGATGCAAGGTTAACATTTTCAAAAATCAATACAATTCATCCTATAAGTAAACTAAAACAGAAAAATCATGTAGTCATCCCAGCAAACACAAGTTTGACAAATTTCAAAATTCATTTTTATAAAAAACTCAGTAAAGTAAGAATAAAAGGGAGCTTCCTCAACTTGAGAAAGGTAATACTATAATCAAAGGCAACACATGGCAGGCTTTCCACTAAGATCAGAAACAGAATAAGAATGGTTGGCCTCACCACTTCTTATTCAACAGTGTATTGGAAATTCCAGGCAGGACCATCAGGCAAAAACAAAACAAAATGAAACAGAAAATCAAGATTCAAAAGAGAGAAGCAAAGCTGTCTTCACAAATGATATATCACCTATGGTATACAGAAAATCTAATGGAATCTACAAAAAAATCTGCTAGAAATAATAAGTGAGTTTAAAAGTCTCAGGATATAAGGTCAATGTACAAAAATCTACTGCATTTCTGTATATAGTAACAAATCAGAAATTGACATAAAAACAGAATTTATAACAGCATCAAAACATGAAACACTTAAAAATAAGTTTGGCAAAAATGTGAAAAACTTGTACACTGAAAACTGCAAAATATTGCTGAGAGAATTTAAAGAAGTCTTAAATAAATGGATAGATATTATAATCATGGTTTGAAACATTAAAATTGACAAGGTCGCCAATTCTCTTCAAATTAATCAACACAATTACAGGAAAAATCCCAGCCACTTTTTTCTCTGTAGAAATCTAAAAACTGATTCTAAAATTCATATGGAAATGTAAGGGACCTAGAATAGTGAAAACGAATTAGGAAAACAACAACAACAAAATTGGAGGGTTAACACAACTTGACTTCAACATGATAAATCTGCAGTAATCAACATGGTTTCTGGTGTGGTATTGGTATTAAGAATAATAAATAAATCAATGGAACAAAATAGAAAGTCCAGAAATAAATCTGTATGTACATAAAAACTGATTTTTGACGAAGGTATAAAAGGCAATTCAGTGGTAAAAGTCTTTTCAACAGATGGTGCTGAAATAATTAGATCTTCAAATAACACAACAAATTAACATCAAGCTACACCTTAAACTATATACCCTAATATATATACACTGATATTTGAATATTTATTCAAATATCTCAGCATAAATAATGAGCAAAATATTCAAGTAGACACTTCACCAAAGAAGATACACAAAGGGCAAATAAACACATGAAAAAAAATGCTCAACATCATTGGTCACTAAAGAAATACAAATTAAAACCCCAGTCAGATATCACTACCCACCCAGGGCAGTGGCTAGACTTAGAAAGACTGACCATACCAGGTGTTGTTAAGAAGGTCAAGTGAGAGGACTTTTCATACACTGTTGGAGAGAATGTAAATGTTTCAACCACTTTGAAACATTTTGACAGTTTTAAAAAATGGTAGACACACCTCTACCATACTTTCTACTCCTGAATATTTATCCAAGAGACATAAAAGTAGATGTCCATTTAAATACTTTATGTGAATGTTTGCAGATTTGTTTGTAACAATCAAATACTAGAAACAGCCCAATGTCATTCAATAGTTGGAGAAACAAACTGTGGTATATCCATGTAATAAAATACTATTCAGAAATAAAAAGGGCTTACCTGTTAGTACATGCTACAACATGGACGAATCTAAAAATAATTATCCTGAGTGAAAGAAGTCAGATAAAAACGGGTACATAATGCATAATTCTATTTATATAAAGTTCTAGAAAATGCACTCTATAATGACAACACAGATCAGGGGTGGCTTGCGGCTGTGAGTGCACAGAGGTGGAAGGGAGGATACAGAGGGGCGAAGAAAGTTTTGGGGTGATAAAAATGTTATCTTGATTGTGGTGATGATGTCATGAGTGTACACATATTGTCAAACTTTATCAAATTTTACTTTAAATATGTGCAGTTATTTGAATGTCAATCGTAGTTCAATAAAGTTATTTCTTTTTTTTTTTGGTGTCCGTTATTTCTTTTTTTAATATATTTTATTTTAAAGATGTGGGGTACAATTCAGGGTTAGGTATACAGGTGGACATCATACAGGTAAAGTTTGGGCCTCCCTTTGGTTCCCAATAAAATTCTTTCTTAAAAACCCAACCTTAAGATTTGGCTTCAGGCACCTACAACAAAATATAGGTTGGAGAGCTTCAAAGTCATAGGACTTCAAGATATTAACTTCGCTTGGTTCTAAAATGTACCATGTCTGTGAAATCAGCTACTCTTGATCATTCCTTGGTCAACAGACCATAAACCCCATAATGAGCTTCTCTCAACACACACAGGCATCGCCACCCCCTTTTTTCCTCTTTCTTATATGGGATGGGGGAGCATATGAAAAAGATACAAAAAAAAGATACAACATAGAATCTTGAGAGCTAATGGCATGAGACTAGAAAATGTATATCATTATCCAAAAAATAAATACAAGATTTTTCTTTATCCTTTCTCCCTTTTTTCTCCTTCTTTCCTTCACCTCTCCCATTCCTCCCCCCAAATCCTCCTTCCTTCCTTCCCCTGCCTTCCTTTTTTCCTTCTCTCCTTCTCTTCTTCCACTTTCCACCTCTGACTCCCTGCTTCCCCAATCTCCCTGATGGCAGGATGACACAGTGCCTCAGACCACAGCTCTGGAGTAGTCTGCCCAAGTTCACATCCCTTGCTCACCGTGTTAAGCGTGGCATTTACTATCTCATGTATGGGGTAATGCCAAACGTTCCTTCCTCATGGGGTTGCTGTGAGGATTAAATGCGCTAATACAGGAAAAACCACTAGAATAGGTAATCACCAGGTAAGTGGTGCCATTCTCAGGGCCTCCATTTTACATCAGGCACATAAGACTCCAAACAGTTACATATAAATAGCTCTAGGCTCAAAGAAGAAGGCAGAAGACATGCAATTCCAAGGTCTGGAACCCAGTTCTGGCTTGGCCAGTATAGCTCTCAGCCCCATCCTGTTACTTACACGTCAATGCTTAAACTGTTTATTAGTAAAACGAGAAGTCTGGTGTAAAAGCTACCACTGCTTTTTGTAATCCAAATGTATAAAAAAAATTATCAGATGCAAAGCATTTTGATAACTCTTAGGCATAACCGAGAATGACATAGATTCTCATATTACAATGAAGGTCATTTGTTATTTAGTAGGAATGATAACCAAGATTGCAATTACATGGACAGTGGCTAGAATTTTGGTGGAACACAAGGGTACCTCTTTAATGTTTTACGAGAAATTTCAACATACTGTCTGATTCTCATCTTCTAAAATTGCACATATTCAGAGTTCCCCTTTCCAAAGTTGCACACGAAGTCTCTTGAGAGGCTAGTGGCTTGTGCATCCCATCTATGAGTGGAATGTGTACCATGAGTTGGCCTTAGCAATCCAGCAGGAGATATCCTTTCCGGAACACTCTGCAGCTGTTCTGACCTCTCCAAGGACAGAGGAGGATGGGTGGCAAGTGAAGTAACTATAGAAAACTAGAGTCCTCATGGCTCCCTTTGTGTGAAATTCCTGGAGTGAGCGTAATGTTCTCTGTATAATCCTGCCATTGAAAAAGTCTTCAGCTTTTACAAGACAGGGATATTTAATGTAATAACTGCTTTTAGATGGCCACATCACACATAGTTTCTTTGAGTATATGGTTTGATGAGGGCTACAGATATGATGGTATGACTCTGAAGAAAGAGAACAGACAGCAAGGCTATACAGAGCACCCTTGACATAAGTAACTCCAGCTTTAAAAAAGACTCCATTTTACATTTCAAAAGGCATCGTGTCAACAACAAATCAGTAAAGACTGTACCCAACCAGATAAGGACATAAACAGGCACAATCTTTTAATATTAGTCCTCACCAGAGGAGTTTGTCGCCATCAAAAGAGTAGGACTTCGCCAGCTTGAAACAGCCGTCTTAACAGACACCATCATGCTGTCACTCATGAAAGCACTCAGACATCTGCTACAGAAGGGGCTGCCCACATCAGAGACGCTTCCTTGCAAGATATTGACGTCCAACTGGGTCAGGCCAAGACACTCTAAGTCTATGCTGCTTTCCTTGGACTGGTTCATTAGTCCCTTTTCCTGTCACCATCTCTTGACGTTAAATGTTACTTTGTAGAATGTTTAATCTATAACACTTATGCATTGATTAAATATTTCTATTTTGTCTGATTTGCAATGTTGACTGACTTGTGAAGTGGTTTGAGGCTGTGTGTCCATGCTTCTGACCACTGGGTGAACAGGGAGTATTAAGGTGAATTGTGTCCTTGGGGAACTCCGTGTGGCCCATGACCTTTATGATTGAAATAGCATCAGTCAAAGTCTGACCTTCTGGAAAGACACAAAGATATATGGACCTGGTTGTGTCTGACCTTGTGCTGTGCATGACAAGGGTGTTAATGCTAATTTGATAAGGAGTATGAACATGATGAGGAGAGGGATTTCTTTCTTCTTTTAATACCCTCTTGGGGAAATTGCCAAATGTGTCAGAAATTCCTAATAATTGAACGACTGAAGTAGAAGTATCACACTTCTACTGGGTCAAGTCCATATCCAGAAACTACTACACTGATTGATCACCTAATCAATGGGCATCAGCTTGTCTATTGAAGACATATGGATTACAAGAACCAAGTAGGAATTTTGTTAAAATAAATGAACATTGATTAGATCTCGTGTCAGGTTCCAATGATGAGTCCCAAGCCCCACTGTGGTCCACAGGAGTGTCCTTTGCTGTTCCTAATTCCTAGAGAAAGTCTTTGTCCCCCTGTCTGCTAGAATGAGTTGCCGCCACAAAACCTGATTGATCAACCAGGTTGATTGTATGTTAGCCATAGCTGTGTGAACTGTTCATATCCATAGGGGGTCCTGCAAGACTCTTTCCTCATCAAGTCAGGAGCTTCAGTGTTAGAACAGTTGTCAGAGGAGAGTGGGTGAGAACCAGTCACACTGACTCAGTATCTCGACTGGCCGTTTTAAGCGATGAGAAGGGGAGGTAGCTCAACTTACTTAACTGGCAGGTCTAGGTCAGGGCTTGAAATTGTGTGTGTATGTGTGTGTGTGTGTGTGTGTGTGTGTGTGTGTGTGTGTGTGTCCATGTATTTGGGATAGTAAACAGAAAATCCAAGTTCTTCTTGATCAGGATTAAGGAGTAGCACAGTATCTTTATAGGTCATTGCTAAGTTCAGTTAAAAAATCATTTTTGTTTGTTAAAAACTGGGAAATACAGGAAATAAAACACAGTCCCACAGAAAAATACACACAACCAATTTAGTGAATTTCCTGCTAGATATTTTTCTGTGCACATTTTTATGTAGTTGAGATTCCATTATGTATTATTTTGTCTTGCACTTGTGCTTAAGACATTCTGTGCATGTCCTGGTATCATTTTTGTAACTATTTTGAATGTCAATATGATATTGTAGCTATGGTCTAACATGGTTAACTGCCTTCTTATTGTTGGATGTAGTGTTATGCTGTTTTGGAACCAAGATTTTAGCCTTAAGATGTATTCTATACACTCTTCTTTGGCTCCAGCTTTGAAACAGTCCTCTAAACATTTTTTCCCACCCCCTTCTTCCTCTAGGCACTCCCTTGCACTGCGATGCTTATCTCACTCTGTTCTCTTAGAAATTCCAGGGGCTAACTCTAAAGCAAGCTAGACACGAAGGCCCAGCTGTGGAATTCTCCCATGTAGGGAGAGCCTTGAGGCATAACCTACAACCCAGGCACAATCAGGGAAACACCAACCAGACCCCTGAGGATTCTGGAGGCTAATCTTGGAACAAGCCAGGCCTGCTTCTCGACTGGGGAACCTTTCCACCAAGGGATTCATGATTGATTGTTTCACCACTCACCTACAACCAAGATGACGCCAATCAGGCTCCTGGATGGACAATTGCTTGAGACAGCCATTGGAACAAGGACATATAGACCCTATACCCTACCATATTCCCCCATGTTTTCCACACAGAAGTTCCCTTTAAAATCCCTTTCTGACAGCCCAAAATTTGAGATAGTTCTTGGGACACGAAGTCGGCTTCTTAAATAAAGCTGTTTTTCCTTTCACCAACTCTGTCTCTCAGGTTTGGCTTTGGAGAACAACTAAATGTGGGTCTGGTCACATTATAAACGTTTGTGCATAAATAATTGTGCTTTTCAATTTAGAATTATTTCTATGAATCAAAATTACAAGATTAAGGAGTTAATACTTTTTAAAGGCTTTAGATAAATTTTATCAGAGGCTTGTGCCAGAATACCCCCTCACTAATAGTGTATGAGAGTGTTCATTTCATGGCAATATTGGCAGTGTGGAATGCTTCCTGAAGGAAAAATCCTTGCTAATTTGATGGTAAAACAGCATTTTATTGTAATTTTATTCACATCTCTATGATCACTAGTTACAGCACATTTATTCTTTTTTCTCTTCTGCCAACATCTTGTTCATTTTTCCATTTTTCATCCACATTAATGAAACTATTGTTTTATAAAATCTCCATTGAATCAACAATAAAATACTCATGAGAGTTCGTTTTACTGAATTGATTTAAATATTTTATTTAAAGAAATATTCTGAGATCTATAGTTCATTGATAGAAAAATATAAAGCATACATGTTTATAGATCATTATGTACTGACATTATAGTAAACAGATTCTCCAAATAACATGATTAATTTTATGGTGCTACTAGTGGAATGCATTCTGCAGAAACGTGGTTTTACCTTCAGACTTGAGCACATTACCCTTATATCCAAAAAGGATAATAAAAACACAACTTTGATTAGTTCAAATTTTAGTAGACCACATCTGAATTGTTGAAGAGTAAGTTCTTTTATTTACCTCTTCAAGGAAGTGATTATTTTCTTCACCTCTTTTTGTGCCTCTTTATCCTATAAAGAGAATACAAATTCACAATGAAATTTCATGCATTCATCCTGATACTCTAGTACTTTGAAATAGACATTTGCTGAGCACAAGTATATTTCTTGAAAGATCATTACAAAGAAGGTGTGCATGTCTTAAGACTAGGCATGGCATCATCAATAACTCAAAAAACAACAGATGCTGGAGAGGATGTGGTGAAAAGGGAACACTTCTACACTGTTAGTGGGAGTGTAAACTAGTACAGCTTCCATGGAAAACAGTGTGGTGATTCCTAAAAGATCTAAAAATCGACCTCCCATATGACCCCACAATCCCCCTACTGGGAATATACCCGGAGGAAGCCAAATCACTCTCTGAAAAAGATACCTGTACATGCATGTTTATTGGAGTATTGTTCACAACAGCAAAAACATGGAACCAATTGTGCTGCCCATTGAAAGAGCACTGGATAAAAAAAGTGTGGTATATATACACAATGGAATATTATGCAGCCATAAAGAAGGACAAAATTATGAACTTCGCAGCAAGCTGGATAGACTTAGGGTCTATAATACTGGGTGACCTCACAGAAACAAAGAACTAAGTATCATATGTTCTCACCCATTAGCAGACCTTGAATAATTATCATAATACTATAAGAAAAGGATTGTCAGTAGTGGGAAATGGCTGGGGGGGTGGTGGTGGGATTGACAGTAGTAGGATTCTGCTGGGGAGAACACACCTCATCAACAAGGGTACCTGCATAATGAACATTTGTATACCTAACTCTGAATTGTACATTTTTAAAATAAAAAAAAATGTGGTACATATACATGATGGACTATTACGCAGCCATAAAGAAGAACTAAATTATGAACTTCACAGCAACTTGGATGGACTTCGAGGCTAATACTGAGTGACCTATCACAGAAACAAAGAGCCAAGTATCACATGTTCTCACTCATTAGTGGACCTTGAACAACTATTGTTAATACTAGAAGAAAGGGACTGGTGGTAGTGGGAAACTGCCAGGGGAGGGCGAGGGCGGGATTGGCAGTAGTGAGAAACTGCTAGGGAAAGGGGGGGCACACCTCATCAACAAGGATACCTGCATAATGAATATTTGTATACCTAACCCTAAAATGTACCCCACATCTGCAAAATTAAAAATTAAAAAAAAAATAGACCAGGCATGATCCAGATCTATGAGTGTGAGTAACATGGAGAGCTATTTTGGGGCTCTTCTTCCACCAGATCCTTAATGGTGGGCTACAGGAAGGACAGAGCCTTCCATGTAAGCTGATACAATGTGTCTGCCTTACTGTTTTCCTCTTCAGCTGTGAGATATGAAGAAGCCCTAGACCTAGCAGCAAGATTTGAAGAAATTGAGATTCCGCTGTAAGAGCCAGTCAACATGTATTTCATTATTGACTGTCTGTTAGCTTATATTTAAGATAAAAAATCAGGTCATGGCCAGGAGTGGTGGCTCAGCCTGTAATCCAGCACTCTGAGAGGCTGAGGTGAGAGGATTGCCTGAGACTGGGAGTTCGAGACCAGCCTGGGCAACTTGGTGAGACCTCATCTCTATAACAAATCCCAAAGTGAGCCAGGTGTGGTGGCATGTATCCAGTTACTTGGAAGGCTGAGGCAGAAAAATTGCCTAAGCCCAGCAGGTCAAGGCTGCAGTGGCTGTGAGTGTGCCACTGTACTCAAGCCTGGGCGACAAGAGTGAGACTCCAACTCAAAAACAAAAACAAAAAAAATGCAGTATGTTTTATAGAACACTACATGTATTGTTTTTACTTTACAACAAATGTGGAAGTTAGAAAGAGTGGCAATAAATTCAGATGATAAGGTACTTTTATGCATTCTTGGAATTAGGAAATATTTACTGAGAAGACACAGAAAGGATTTAAGGAATGTAACAAATTTAAAGTAATTAGACAAAGAATATGGGACAAGGTAGATATCTGGAAGTAGCCGCTAGTTAGACTATTTTTAAAATTGTAAATTCTCCAACAATTTTAATCACATACCTCAGAACACTGATTCTATTGTAGTGATCAACTAGAGGTCTGCCTTCTATTAAACAATATATACAGAAGATTGTGAGAAAATAAGATTAATGGTATTTGGGATATAAGTGTGTTATTTAGAAGAACTTACAAAAATTCATAATTCTAGGTATTGGGATTCATGTTTATCTTGATAACCATAATCTCAGTGTCTGGCATCCAGATGGTTCTAAGTCAATGCCTAATACATGAATGTTTAGACGCATGAACACAGTAACACTTTTCCGTACCTGAGAATCAATTTCTTACAGAAGAATGACATAGATGAGATATTTCAATTAGATGACTAAAAAAATGAATATTCTCACACTATAATAAAGGAGGGCCCTGATGTGCCCTGAATTCCATTCTCTCTGATTCCCCAGGATCTTATCCTATTAATTGTCTCCTCTCTCCGTCTTTCCTGAGCCTCTCCTTCTTTACTGGCTCTTTCTCATTATCATTTAAATGTGCTCCTCTATTTTCCATCTGCAATAAATTGTTCCTCAACTCAAACATCCCTTTAACGTCCACCTTACATCTCTGGAGATAAAACTCTTCGGAAGGGTGTCTACATGCACTAACTGCATTTTCTCATCTTCTGGTCGCTCTGCACTCGGTCGCCACCTTCACTGCTCTATTGAAACAGTCTGGGTTAAGATCACCAATGATGGCCACATCATTCAGTTCAACAGACCCATTCCAGTTCTCACTTGCTTGGCTTCTAGTCTAGAGCAGTTGACAGCGTCGAACACTTCCACCATCCCTTGGCTTCCAAGGCCCTGACTTCTCTACTTCTCCTAGCATCTCTTGCAGGTTCCTCCTCCTCCCCAATTCCATTATGTTGGTGGTTCTCAGGGATTGATCCTCTGCCCTCTACTTTCCATGTACTACATAACCTCTTTGGGTTACCCCTTCCACAACTGTGGCTTCACACATTATTCATACGTCAAAGATTCAGTTACTCATTGGACTTGATAATCTCACAAATACAAAACCAACATTCCAAAACTGAACAAATCTTTACCACCACTCATGGTCCTTCTCTATTCCCCGTGTCAGTAACCAGCATCTCCAGTTCCCAAGACAGAAGCCAAGATGTCATCCTTGAGATTACCCTCTTCTAAAATAATCAGTCTCCAACTCTTGTAATTTTTCCTTGCCTTTAAGGAGAGGCAAGGAGAAATATAAAGGCATATAAAGCTTTCATTCCTTCTCTTCCTCTAGTACTTAACATTTCAGTCATATTGAACAGTTGATTCAGTGCTTTTATGTATCATATTTCTCAACTCCAGGCATTTGTCTGTTTTCCAGTGTTTATGGTCTGTGTGCTATCTGCTTCAGTATCATCTCAGATATTTGATATTGTCATGAATATTTATCTATATTTCCCATCACCCTTGCTGTACAGATACATATTTCCATACTAACATAATAGTTAGAACACATTATTTTGTGTTCCATGTTTTTCAGTTATCATTCATTAAAAGTTATATTCTGATCAAAGTCTTTGTAAATGTTTAAAGCTGCATATAAAACAGAAACTGACCAACTGATATGGTGATAGAGTATTAAAGGAAAAATGTCCCAATTACACAGTGTAATGTTTTATGTTTTTAAAAATATAAATATTCATGGATTACATTTTTCACCAACAACTTTTACCGCATACATATTGCCAGGACTAATCTATTAAAGAGGGGGTATCTCTTTGCTTATTAAGTATTACCGCATTCCACATTTCCAAGAAAGAATCATAATTCTACACTTTTTTGCTACTTTTTAAAAGTAATATATCATTGGGCAAAAGTCTAACTTATTTGCAGAATTATATGCTAAAAGGATTTTGATAAAGTTTTCTCCAGTATGAGTTATATAAACTCCAGATGAAGTCATTTATACATTGACCTGAGGCCTTGGCCTTTCCCAAGTATGACAACTTTAAGGATGAATAAGGTATGTATAATCACTGAAGACTTTCCTTCATTCATGATACAGAATGCTTTATACAGTGTTATATTCCTCACATGTTCTGGAATGTTGCTCTATGAGAAAGGGCTTCTCATGTTTATTTCATTGAATTCCTTCAACAGCATGAATTATCTGGTAGTTCCCAACAGTTGTCCTCCTCTTGGTAGAGAATTGCCACTTTTTTTCCTGTTCTACCCTAAGTTTTTCTGCATATCAAAGCTCAGGCTTTGCCTGAAGGCTGTAGGTGTTTATCTCCATGGGAGCTCTCGGCTGTCTATAAAGGTTAGAACTGAAGTTGAAGGATCTTACACATTCAGAACATTTATAGGGTTTCTCTCCAGTGTGCATTGTCTTATTATGGCTAAGGCTAGAGCATTAATTGAAGGCTTTCCCACATAGATTACATTCATATGGCATCTCTCCAGTGTTAATTCACTCATGTTGTTTAAAGGATAAATGGTTACTCAAGGCATTTCCACACCATTACAAAGGTTTTCTCCCTTGTGTGACTTCTCTGGTATGAATAAAAGTTAGCTATCTAGCTCAAGTGATTCCCACATTCATTACATTTATAGGTTTCTCTCCAGTATGAATTAATGTGTGTTGAGTCAATGCTGAGCTGTGAGTGACAACTTCTTCATACCCATGACACTCAAAGAGCTCTTCTCCACTGTGAAATCTTTGCTACTGAGAAGATAAAAGGCTGTTAAAGATTTGTTTTCATCAATTTATTCATTTCTCTACATATGAATTCAATGCTGAGCACTCAGTGACAGTCTCCAGTTAAAGTCAACCACGTTGGTTACATTCGTGTAGTGTGTTATGCTCCTTCATGTACAGAAGCTTTCTTCTCTATAGCAGGTGAGCTGCATAGCTATCTGATTAACTTTGAGGTCTTCATTATGTTTCAAGCATTTGATATTTTGGCTATATTTACACAGTTGTCCTCTTATGAGAACTCAAGTTATGGTTCTGAGATAAGCTTATTCCTTTTCTTCTCAAACTATCCAAACCTTTAAGCTGTGATAGCATACTTTCTCTAAACTCAAACTAAAGTCATGTGATTGTTTTGCAGGCTTACTTTAATGTGTAGGAAAAAGGTTCATCCTCATGAATCTCACTATTCACATGGATCCTTCCTGTAGGTATTCTGCATGGAAGTTCTGTGTTTGTTTTAAAGACCTTCCTGGACTTTGGATCCTGGAAAATTCTCTTTGTTCTCTCCATAGTGCCTCTCCTTGTATTGACTAGGAAGTCACATCTGTTTTTTCTGAGCTGATACCACCAGGGAGACCAGATAACTGATGTTCCCAGTATCACATCTCTGTACATATTCCTCTGAGATGGGTCCAGCAGGGCCCACTCTTCCTGAGTGGAATCCATAGCCATGTCCTCAAAGATCGTCTGCTAAGAATTCAGCCATTACTTATCTTTCTCTATATTCTCAACCAGAGACAATCTGAGCACTTAGCCAGAAAAACAGAACCCAAATAGATGGAAACTTGAGGGAGGCCACGCTGATACTGAGGTTGGTATCACCAAATTCTTAGAGCTCAGAGCCTCCTTCTCTTTCTAGAAAAAGGTCAGGAACCTGCATTTTTAATGAGCCCTCCACCCTCCCAGCAAGTCTTAGTGACTTAAATGACTGTGTTTAGATTTTAATTTCCTCAGAATCTCAGATTACATAGAAAACCCTCAGGAAGGTCTTTCTGAGCCCTGGCCCAGGTTGCAGTACCAGTTTTATTTTCTCATAAATCCCTGGGCTTTCATTTCCATAGCACTCATCACAATTTATTACCATGACTTGTCCAGTGCCTACCTTCCCCACTAGGCCACAGTATTCATGGTGGCAGAGACTGGGTTTTGTTTCCTCTTTGTAGTCCAAGCCTTTAGCAGAGTACAGCTCCATATTTGTAATATAAATAAATAAAGACAATGCTTTTCATTCACTCAGATTCAAAAACGTAGATTTATTTCATCTAAATGTGTTGGAAAAATAACGTGTTTTGGAATAAGACGTCAATGCTCTCTGCTAAAGACTTTGGATAAATAAGATACTTATATATATAAGATAGAGACTTATGAAATTGTTATTATACACCTAGCATTTTGGTAATGATGAACAAACATCAAGTCTACTAGATTAGGCACTGGTTAAGAAGGAGTGATCCCAAATTGATGCTGTATCATCAGTTATGTAATGAAAATAAATAAATAAGAGGAGGCCAAAGTAACTTTTTTTAGGGTATTTTAAAACTCAATTTAAAGAACACAACCAAGGTCATTAAATATGTTGGGAAATCTTAAGAAATAATACATTTTAAGTGCAAATGATAAGAAGGCCAGAGTCAAAAGACTAGAAATGGGTTGGAAACAGACTTCCTGCAATTCACAAAAATGCTCATTTGGACAGTGGGAAAGGTCTGTCTATACTATAATGGCCTCATTAATTTTAAAAAATATAAATAGAAGAACAAGTTCTGCAGGCAGGGGTAGCACAGATGACTTAATTTATAAGAAATAAGTTCTAACCAGAAAGATGTAAACAAATAAGAACTTCTAGCAAGTGAGATGACATGACCGGCTTTCAGGAAGTGATTTCAGTAAGTCACTCTGAGCTGACACTTTCCTATAACAGGAAGGCAGGGTAAACACGATGGACAAAATCTTTTTAATAAACCTATCTGAAAAAGCAGTGCCTTAATTAAGATAGTCAATTATGATGTCTTAAATTAAGATAGCGCATTTTAAGCAGGACTAGGATTTTATGAGTAAGAGTCATCACCAATGAGCGTGATGATTCTCAACCCACATAACAGTTTGGAAGTGCAGCTAAGGGCTTTAATCAACAGGCAACTCCAATGAGAACTATTCCACTTGCTAAACATGAAGAACTGCTCTTAACCTTCCTCACTCTGAGTCCACTTCCTCTTGTGGCTGTTTTAGCATACTGTATTGATGATTCTGTAAGAATCTGTCTTATAAGGGTGATTGATGACACTTCAATATAGTATAGCAGTTTTAAAAATATCAGATTAACACATCTCTCAATGTACATCAAAATATTACATAATGCTGTTTATATCTGAGCATTCTTGGTGGACTCCAAATCAACAAACTTTAATGCTGATCCAGCAAACAACTTTCAGGCCACCAGTGAAGTCATTTTTTCATTCAGCAATCATTCTCACACTGTCTTAGACTCAGAAATCCTTTTTATTTGAAAAAAAAAGGAATGTTTCTCAGGATCTGAGATTACTTTTCTAGGGTCAAGAAAAGTCCACATGAATAATAAAAATACTGTAGTTTCAAGTTCTGGGAATGTAAAGCCGCTTACACCCTTGGATCTGGGCTCTAGAAACCAAACCGCTGACATTTCCAGTATCAAGTCGCAATGTGATGAGCTGAGGGTTCCCTGATGGGACAGAAGACAGGTCCACAAATGAATATAATGCAAAGTGGGAGTTGCACATGCCACAAGACAGAAGCAAATGTGTCAGGCAAGTTCACACAAGGGAGAAAAAACCGATGGCTAAGTTGTCTTCATTGTAATGAGTGGCACCACTAGACATTTGGAAATGAAAAAGCTGATCAGCAAACCCACTAGTGGAATATTTCAATCTAAAAAATACTTTACAGAGCTGGAGGTACCACATGTAAGCCACTTCATCCTGTTTTCTCATTGAAAAAGAAATTAGCCAGGTGAGGTGGCTCACACCTGTAATCCCAGCTTTTTGGGAGGCAGAGATGAGAGAACTGCCTGAGTCCAGGGGTTCAAGACCTGCCTGGGCAACTAGGCAAGACCTCGTCACTATAGTAAATCAAAAAATTTATCCAGGTATGGTGGTGCATGCCTGTGGTCCCAGCTACTTGGAAGGCTGGGGCAGAAGGATTGCCTGAGCCCAGCAGGTTGAGGCTGCAGTGGCTGTGAGCATGCCACTGCACTCCAGCCTGGGTGACAGGGAGACTCCAACTCAAAAAAGAAAAAGATAGAAAGAAAAAGATTCTTGACAGAATCTTTACTAATTGAAAAAATAAACTGCTAAGAGTACAAGAAGACATCACTGGGAAAAAAGAAGGTAATGTGAGAAATATTTGCTCATGCTGTTTTGCCTTTGACAGAGGTGCTTCCAAAGGTGCTTGGCTTTCTTAGTTACACTATTCCCACTCCTCTATTATTACTATTCACACCATTGTTTTTATTTGTATGGTATGAATATTTGGTTCTTTCTGCCAGTACTTACCAGAGTGGGGAATGAAACTGACCTGATTGCTACGCTCATGGATCAGTCACAGACAGCTACATAATCAGCTGGGCCACACAACAGGAAGGAAAAGTACAAGGGGCCTTCATTCCAGCAGGTGTCAAGGATGTCTTTCCCGAAGGAATGGCACTCCAGGGAGGCTTGAAGGATGAACAGGAATAAAGCTAGTGAAGGGGGTGGAGGGTGGAAGTGTCTGAGGAAGAGGGAACAGCATGTTCTACGGATGAAAGGCAGGGAGGAACATGGTGCAGAGGAGGAGAGAGAGGAGATCATATAAAGTCTGAGAGATTGGTAGGAGCTGGATCACAGCCTTGAAGGACATGTTCAACATCTTGAATTTCATCCTAACAGCAAAGGGTTTTAAGTAGGGAAGTGACATGTTGATGCTTATGCTTAATCTGTTACTTGGGCTGCTACTGGGAGCTAAGATGGCCTGGTTCGCACCAGGAGGTTGTGAGGAGAAAGGCTGGGAGACTCTCATCCACAGTCCAGGGGGAGGCGGGTGGTACCCTGTCCTGAGTAGCGGCAATGGGGCCGGTGAGCAGAGGTGGCTCAAGGCATGCTTTGGAAAGGGAGACCTGAGGGCTTGGTGACTGGAGGGAAGATGGAGGAAGAGCAGACCCAAAAGCCTGGAGCTGAGAGTCAAGTTTGAAGAACCTGGGGGATGTCTAAGAGGAGACACCAAGTTGGAAGGGGACAATCAGGCTTGGAGCACAGAAGAGAGGTTTAGAGACAGAAATGTGAGGACCTCTGACCTGTAGGTGAAATCTGAAGTCACTGGAGACAGGTGGAGGTGCAGAGAGGAGGGAAGGGGGGACAGAAAAGAGACTTAGGGATGAAGGATCAAACCCTGAGATCGTCAATGTTTCGCCCTCTTGCAAGAGCTCTAAGCTTCAGGCATAAACATCTGTATGCCAAGCCAGGGATCACAACTCACTAGCATAATGTATTCTAATCTATATTCAAGTAAGAACCCACAGACACTGAGTTTTAAATGACTGTATGCAGCCCACACTGACATCATTCAGGGGAGACGTAAAAGACATAGGGTCCCAGTCGCCAGCACAGAGCAGCAGCCACAGGAACAAATCTGTTTTCTGTGGCAAAAGTTACACAAAACGCTATCTTTTAGAGAAGGACTGCTGCTGTCGAGACTGGGCTGTTTCTCAGCTCCTATAACTGATGGAACCGACAGAGGGATCTGAGTTAGAAGGACAGTCAGCTCACTGGAAATTCCGAACATCAGAAGATACACACAAGCAGGCCAAGACCTTGCCCTGACGTTGTGGAAGAGACCTGGTAGAGCCAGATGAGTCCCAGGTGAGGGACACAGGCACCCCAAATCCTCAAGGGAGCATCCCTCCTGTTTTCAGGCCAGTTTCCTATGACTATCACAAGGCAGGTCATGTGTCCCTCCTGTTTTCAGCCTGAAAGGAGAAAACCTCTGAAATTTAAAAGCCATTTCAATTTAAAAGTATACATGTTTTTCCTTGTCCTCTCTTCACTGTCCTTGGATCTAGTAATTGTGGCTGGTACTAAAAAAAAACACAACCATCTTCATTGAGCCCCCTGACAAGCAGGAGACACACACAAAGGACTGCATGTCCCTGAAAACGCCTCTGCCAGACCCAGATAACAAATGGGCTATTAAAACCTTCTAATACCCAGAAATCTCTTAGTCTCTAAATGACAACTGCTTTCTTTCATGTCTTGGTATTTATTTTATGCATAATTAAGCCTTGTAAACTAAAACTCCCAAAATAAACAAAAACTATAACCAACTAAAAAATATACAGCCCAAATTGTTCAAGGCATTTGTGCTTCTGGCCTTAATGTATCATTATCAGTTTACTGAAGCCAGTCTCCTGCCCACCACCTGGAGTCATGAGATGCTGGTGCCTGGTGATGTTAAGACACAAGACTTATGTGACTTCTACTTTCGATATCAAAAAATAAAACTCTGGACATTCTTCCCAACCCAAATTTCCCTTCAAGTGCCTTAAATATACTCAGCAGTCCAGCCTTCGGGGCCACACTTACCTGAGTGTCGGCCCCCCTTTTCATCTGTGAAAGGTAAATAATAAACTTTACTTTCTTCTACTTCGTACTTGGTTACAATCTTACATTATTCCCGCAACACCGGCCCGCCTTGCCTCAGTCCTATTTCCTGTGACTGCCAAAAGATAGGTCGTGCATCCCTTTTCTCAGCCCTATTTCCTATGACTGCCCTCTACATGCCTTCTGCTCCCGGCAAACCAATCTCTGCTTTTTCACCCCTGGGTCTCTGTTCATGACCCGCAGCATGCCTGCCCACACCTCCACGTGATGTAGACCTTTCAAAGTCCACCTCTGATGCCACTCAGACTCTTTCAGGTGAAAGTGAGTCCTCCCTTTTCAAAGCTCCCACAACCAGCCCTTCGCCTGTCTGTCAGCACTTCGTGCTGTCCGCCTGAAGCTACAGGTATCTGGATACACTACACGTTCTGTCTAGGCTAGAAGTCCCTAGAGGGCAGCAGGAGTGTCTAGTGTGTTTACATTCCAAGTCACTACAAATTTCAGAGCCTGTCTTGTTCTGACACAGAAAAAGAGGAGCGCTTTTGCTGAGACATTTCTTTTCTGTTATGATTTAGAGGATGATAGTGTTTGGTGGTGTGAGAAGGGAGCAGGAAAACATTTGCCTATCTCTTTCTTTCTTTTTTGTTTCCTTTTTTTTTTGAGTTGGGGTTTCATATTGTTTCCCAGGCTGCAGTGCAGTGGCATGATCATGGCTCATCACATCTTCAACCTCCTGGACTCAGGCGATCCTTCCTTCTCAGTCTCCCAAGTAGTTGGGACTACAGACGCGAGCCACCACGGCCAGCTAAATTTTTCATTTTTTGTAGAGATGAGGTCTCACTATGTTGTCCAGGCTGGTCTCAAACTCCTGGGCTCAAGCAATCCTCCTGCCATGGCCTCCCAAGGTACTGGGATTACAGGCGTGAGTCACCATGCCCAGCCACTTTCTTTCGGTTCTTACAATACCAGCCAGTGGCTCTCGGAGCACAGACTGAGCTGTTAACTCTGCGCAATGTCTGGAACTTTTAGCATATCCAGAATTCTAAGTCACTGAATAAAAGAGCAAGAGGCAAGACGGTGGCATCTTTTAAATTAATGGCCATTATCCCCAACTCATGAAAACGTGAATACACATTTTACACTTTTTGCATGGCTTCGGATGGCCACACTTGCTGTGAAGCAGGGACTGATGACAGCAATCCCGTGGTCGTTCACCTCGCTCTGGGCTGGGCAACCTGTTCAGCCCCCTCCTTCCCGGGGGCCTTGTCCCACTCCCTGCACCGTACCTCTAACAAGCATTAGGATGTTTTAACTGCTGGGGGCCTCCTGGTGGCAGCTTATCTTACAGAGATCTAGTGACATTTAAAGCTTCATAGTGGATGTAAAATCCAAGTGAAAACGTTTTAGTGTAAAGGAAAACTCCGTTGTAGGAGCAGAGAGTAGAATGGCGTTGCCAGGGACTGGGAGGGTAGGAGACATGGGGAGACACTGGTCAAAGATACAAAGTTTTAGTTATGTGGGATGAGTTAGTTTCAGAGATCTAAAGGGCAGCAGTGTGACTATGGTCAGTACTATATTGGACACTTGGAATTTCCTAAGAGAGTAATCTTCAGATCTCAACAACAACAAAGTAACTATAGGAAGTGATACACTGCTAATTAGCTTGGTTGGGGTGGTCATTTCACAATGTATGTGTATACCACAACATCATGCTGTACATCTTACATATATACAGTGTGTATTTGTTAATGATACCTCAATAAAGATGGAAAAACTAATATAAATGAATTACATTTAATGAAGAAACAAAACTTCTAATATACTGAAGTCAGTGGTTCATATTTTGAGCCTGAATAGTACCAATAAGACAATCGCACTCATTGTCAAAGTCTGGACTTACCTCTTTGGTAACAGAAGGAAGCAGTGATGCCAAATTACAGAACTTGAAAGCATTCTCTCTTTCCTCAAGATCAGTATAGCACTGGAAATGAACAATAGTCAATATTAAAGGTAATCACGTTTTTATGAACTGGATTCAGAGTGATCTTAGCACAGTGGCTCTTCATTACCTTTGCCAAGTACACGTAATTGAGCTTAGAATAGCCAGGGCGTAGCTCTTCAGCCTGATTTAAGAGAAAAAAGCAAGAGGGTAATATCAAAACAACCACAAGTGAAGAGAATGTATTTCAATAAATCAAATATTATTAACCACCTTGCCCTAAGAATTTAGGCTGGTTGTTTCACATTTCAATCATTTTATCTGTTTAAGTGTATTTTAGGTAAAAACATAGCTTTTGTATTTAGGCACTAAATTAGGGATTACAAAGCAATGAGATACTTGAAGGTTTTGAGACTCCTTTATATAATCATTTTCCTCACTCCTCTTTCTTGTTTATTATTATTATTATTATTATTATTACTATTACTATTTTATCTTAAAGATGTGGGGTCCAATTCAGGACTAGGTACATAAGTGGTCAATATCAAGGTGAAGTCTGGGCCTCCTACTGGTCCTCATTTAGTCTGGTTTAGAATCAGGTACGCTTACTGATACTATGTGCTCCCCCTGCCCCGCCCACTTTTCTTGTTTCAAGAACAGAAACAACTGGCGAGGTTCCCTCCCCAGGACAAGTCCTATACATTTCACCTTCTGTTTAGGAAACGAGAGCAGTGTGTGTCTGATGCTCCACGGTAAGCATCTTCCACTAGATTAACATCTGATTTCTTATGATTTCAACACATTCTGTAGGTGGTAATAATATCTGAAGTACATCACATCAAGTACTTTGAAAGGAAGGACAGATTCTTGAAACAACTAGTCCAGGTGGAAGACATATATCAAATTACCCAGGTATTCTTCTTCTCATCTTTTATGTACCAATTCCTTTTCTTTACCTCTGGGAAATAAGAATTCCTTCATGTATGTGGTCTTGCCACGAGAGAACTCATCTTAGAACCTAAGTCCATCTTTGCTTCAGTGCCAGGTCTTACTGTTGGGAAGGCCGAGGCAAGCCGTCTCCAAACCTGACACCAGTCCGCAACCCAGATGGACACAGAACCCAAGAGAAGAGGGCACTTTTAAACATTTACACAAAATATGCTTGTCTTACCAGATACACACAATCTGGGTATTTCCAAAATTAAAAAGTAAAAGCTTCTCTCTAATTTTATTCTCAACTTTGATCTCATTCCCTAGGGGTAACCACCACTTTCAACAGTTTGACATATAACATATCAGACTTTTTGCCAAGTCTGATAAGCAGAAAAAAACCCTGACAACTGGCTATTGGGAAGAAAAAAAAAAACTTAAAATGGAACCCTTTTCTACATATTGGCCCAAAACATTTTTTTTACAAGGTATCACAAACACGTTTTCATGTTAGCACACACACATATACCTTATTGTTCCTACGAGTTGCATTTCATAGTATGGATATAACATAATTAAATTAAGCATTCCCCACTGGACATTTTGATTTATTCTCACTTTTCACGGTTATTAATAATGATCAATGAACACACTTGCCCCCATTTCTTTGTGTATACTGTATGTCTATAGGAGAGACTTCTAGGAGTTGAATTGCTCAGTCAAAGGATATGTATATTTTAAAGATAAACACTTATGAAGGGGGAACCCAAGTTAGGGTGCTGAGGAGTGGTCTACTACCTTAAGAAAGCACATCCCTTGTAAACTACATTATATTCTCCAGAATCTAAGGGAGAAGGGCCTAGGGAAAGAAGGAAAAGGTGTCCTGGGGTGGGGAGCTCGACTGGGTGGAACCCTTTGAGAATACACAGGTGAACAGTGTCTGGACCTGGTGTGGAACCAGCCAGAGAGACAGCAAATCTACCAATAGACTAAAGGAAGTTGTCCAGGTCAGTCCTAGCCAGAGCCTTGAACGTCCCATAGAGCCGCCCATTGTCCTGACGAATTCTGGTCCTCCTGCTGCTTCTTTCACCTCTAATCATTTCCATGTCAATGCTCTTAAGTGCATTTCTTGAGCTTTTCTAATACGAGGGACTTAGACTGAACTTTGTTCAATTATACCTTCTTCTATGCCCAGTAGTTGCCCCCGACCTATACAGATAAGGAGCTTATCTCTTTAATACTGGCACTTTAATTCTGCATGTATACCTTAACACCTATGTTTAATTAACCCAAGTGATTATAAATCAGAACACTTCTTTTTGTTCCCATGGTTAAAGAAAATGAAGTCCAAAGGAACACAGACAGGCCAGTAACAGCATTGAATCCCTAAAGTAGAACAGATTCTGAACTCCTGCCAAAGGCTGTAGATGAATTTCAAGGAGGACAGCATTATTCAGTGGAATGCTCCAGTGACAGGGTGGTTTCTAGAGAGGCTCTTAGAACACTCTATCAGAACACCTGGCAAAGCCTGCCCAAGTTCCCCAAAGGCAGAAGCCGTTTGGTCATTTCTGTGTTCCCAGCATTTGAAAACTCTGTGTTTGGCACCAGGTATGTGCTTAATAAACACCATGAATAAATCATGTTTTACTTTAAGACATCTCAAGTGGCAGCCTTCTACCATATCAGGATATAGCAGAGAGCTCTGCAGCTGGTGAAGCCACTAGCAGAGATTCAGGGATCATATGACTCGCCCAAGGTTCATCAGCTGGTAAGTGGTAGAACTGAGATTTAACTGGGTAGTCTAGTTCCAGAACTTGCATGCCTTACCTCTACATTACAGTGTCACTTCTCACTACTGATCTGATCTGATTTCTATATCATTTCATGAACTTTGGCATCTTGTGAACTTCTGTACAGTGTTCTGAAAACCCGATCCCCCATCATAATTTTATTGTGAAGAAATGAATTTCAAGTTCAAATAAGATTTTTGCTACTTAACTGGCAGCTTTTATCTACATCTTTTATCTTAAATATACCATGATTCTTATCAAATTTAAACTCATTCTCAGTGGCAGGAAAAAGGTGAAGAAACAAGGACGATGTGATCTCTGACTTTACTCCTATCTTAAATCAAATCTGTGATTGCCAGTGTGTGAAATGGAACAGATTAAGTTCCTGAGATCTTGAATCCATTTTTATAAAACAAAAAAGATCACACTAAATAAAAAATAAGAAACATATGGCCCTTGTGCTTTTACTGCCTGCACTCTTTTCTGCTGGGCTTGTGTTTGAATTCAGAGCACTTGTATTTTCACAAAGCACTCTAGGCAGCCTGCAGGCTGCTGGACAGAGATGGAAAGTGGAAGGAAACCAATGTGCATCTTATATCACGTGATCTCTTACATTCCCTCTGAGTGCTACAAAATCAATCCCTGCTATAACACATATATTAGCATCAGTTCAGAACCTGATTTTGTCTATATTTTTATAAACCTGAAGTTGTTGGGATTATAATTGCTAGGTTGGAAAGGAAAAAAACAGTCAGTAACTATAGGATTTTATCACTGGCTCCAGAGAAAGGTGAGGTGATTAGCCCAACAGGAAGCTGATTATATGAGTGAATATATACATGTGTGTACACATATATATTTCTGTTCAGCTTTGTATTAGGATAGCAACTATACATTTTAAGACAGGAATGAAAATGACTGACTTGGGCTGATGTCCCAAGAATCTGCCAGAGGAGTGTCTGCAACATAGGAGGTGGCATTTAAAATAAGTCTTCATTTTGGTACCTTTTAATTTTTTATGATTAAACTGGTCCTATATTAGGCTAATCGAGAGTATTGGGACCAACTTAATAATCAGGATATGACTGTTTCTGCACAAGCTCAAGTGATTTGAAAAGCTGTTCTTAGATTTGGTAGTAAGGACTATTGTATTTAAGCCTTCATTTAGGCTGCTGAGTTACATTTAAAAAGTAGCTGGCTATTCCTAGGACCTAGGGTATAACTAGCTGCTGTAAGAAATTTAGATTTAAAATACACCTTGCATTATGAGAAGCTTAAAACAGAACATGTCAAAACTAGAATTTAAACCGGGGTTTCGTATAGAGAAAAGATTTCCTTGACAACAGGGTTTGCATGGACTGGTGCAGATGGCAGACAGTCTGACACTAAAATAAACAGACTAAATCTACCTTAAGGAAGTTGTGCAAAGCTTCTTGTACAGTTGAAGATGGTATTTTTCCAAACAAAGTAGCAGCCATTTTTTTCTCAATCCAGCTCAGTCTTGAGACCTGCAAATACAGAACAATGTCACACTTAGAGAGTTGTTCACCTTTTCAGATGATAATCTCTCCCATGCTGGATAGGTGTGTGCATGTGTATACAAGTATGTAATATAACATAAACAAATATAAATACATATCTATAAAGAGATATTACCCTTATGGTATTTATATTAATATTTTGCCTTCCTTTTTCATAATTCTAAGAAACGATGAGCTCCAGAAGCACAGATTTCAAAACCAATTTGAAATGTTCCTGATGAGAAGATCTGTGTCCTATCAGAGAACAAGGGTGGGGTGCGGAATCACACTGACTCTGTTTGTTTATCTGATTCACGATTCTGAGATGACCGCAGAGTACTTCTTTGCACACACATGCTAGCTACAAGACCTGCCTTTGCCCTGTTCCTGCTACTCCATGCTGCCCCGGGCCTCCTACCCAAAGGCAGCATCTCAGAAATGCAGACAGATAAGGATTCTCAACCACAGGGAATGGAGAATGAGGGCCCACATTACAATCCAGAAGATTTTTTTTTTTAACCAATAACCACCCAAGTTAAATTCCATATTATCATTTATTTTTTGCTTTCTTTTTAAAAGTTTTCACTTTCTTCCCCAAATATGAATATTAGATATTCTAAAAGAGTAAGCTGGCTCAGAAACGAATACTTCAAAGGATGCTGATGGAGTTGATGCTCTGCCCAATCCTATAAGGTGTTTTCTTTCTTAGTCCACCTATTAGATTTCTAGGTTGCCATTATTGCCTATTACAAAAATTATTTCCTTATTTTCCTACATATTTTACATATTGGTATGCCTATTTTTGCTTTGTTTTGAACTTACTAAAAAATGATATCATACTGTTTATTTCCTGTATGACTTTTTTTTTTTTTTTTTTCACTTAACGTGACAGTTTTAAGACTTCATCCAGGATGATGAGTGTCACTGAAGTTCAGCTATAAAATAAAAGCAATAGTCCGTCATGTGAACATTCATCAACAAAACTTTCGTCCACTCCTGTCAACAGACATCTGAGTTGTTTCCAATGTTTTGCTCTTAGGAATAGAGCTGCTGTGGGCATTCTTGTACGTGCCTTCACACATGCAAGAGTTTCTGCAGGGCAGGCATGATCACATGGCAGGTAAGTAATCACAAGTAAAAGATGACAATCAATTGTTCGCAAGGGGGTTATGCTAAGAATTCCTGTTGCGCCATGTCCTTGCAACTCCTCATGCTGATATTTTAAAATGTTATCAAATGAGTCAGAATAAAGTGGTGTCTCCTTGGAGTTTTCATTATTATTTTCTATGATTTGGGTTTTTAAATTTTTAATTTACTCGCACTATCATCATAAAAACTGCATGATATCAATTCTTTGAAATTTTTAAATACTTGCCTCATGGCTTCACATATGAGTCATTTTAGTAAACATTCTGCATAAACTTGAAATAAAACATATATTTTCTAATGGTCAGGTGCACGTTTTCATGTTTGTTTGTTAGGTCAAGCTTATCTAATGTGAGGTTTCAATGTTTTACATGCTTCCTAATAGTTTTTGTCTTCTAGTTCTACTGAATATCAAAAGAGGCAGGTAAAAGTCTACCAATATGTGGTTGATCTGTTAATTTATTTAATTTTTATTTTATAGTTTTAAGGCTATTAGAAACACATTAGTTTCTAGATACTTGGCTGGTGAACTGAATTTTGTACTATTATATAGTTACCCTCTCTACCTCTAGAGATACTTATGCCTTAAAATGTGTGTGTGTGTGTGTGTGTGTGTGTGTGTGTACTCACACGTGTACAGAAGTATATGTTCCAAGATTCCCAGTGGGTGCCTGGAACCACAGATAGTACCAAATCCCAGATACACCATTTTGCAATCTGATAACTCAGTATACAGCATGGATGTGCTGGACAAAGAGTGATACACATTGACAGAGCGGGTTGACACAAAATTTTATCATGCTACTCCGAACAGTGCACAATTTAAAACTTATAAATTGCTTATTTCTCAAATTTTCCATTTAATATTGTTCTACTGTGGTTGATTGTAAAAAATCGAAACTGTGGAAAGAGAAAACTCTAAATGGGGGGACAACTATACACACACACACACACACACACAAACACACATACACATTTTATTTTGGTTCCTATTTTTTGTTACTATTTGATAAAATTTTTCTGGGTGGGTTTGGCAGTTGAGGGAAACTGCTAGGGGAGGGAGGGGCACACCTCATCAACAAGGGTACCTGCATAATCAGCATCTGTATACCTAACCCTGAATTGTGCCCCACATCTTTATAATAAAAAAATAAAAATTAAAAAAAAGTCCATATGTTTCTTGGTAATTATATATTAATATTTTCAAAATCGGCTTTACTGAGATATAATCTAGATAAATAAAATTTCATCTATCATAGCTGCACAGTTCAATGAGTTTTGATAAGTGTATACAATCTTGTAACCACCAAAACAATCAACACATAGTATATTTTCATTGCCCTAAAAAGTATCTTGTGTTCCTTTGCAGTCATTCGCCTTACTCCACTCAGAGCCCCAGTCACCAGTCATCCATGGATATAATTTGCCTTTTCTAAAATTTCCTATCAAGAGAATTACACATGAAGTAGTCTCTTGTGAGCTTTCATGGCATAATGCTTTGAAGAGTCATGTGCTTTTATGCTGCTTAAGACGCTATGAACATTCATGTACTAGTCTTTAGGTGAACCTGTATTTTCATTTCTCTTGGTAAATACCTAGGAATTGCTACACTATGTACTCATACATTTGTTATTCATACAGTCCCATCAAAATATAAGCGTTTCAACTGCTCCACATTCTTGCCAACACTTGGTATTGCCAGTTTTAAAAATTTTATCCCTTTTAGTGAGTACGTAGTGGTCTTTCTCTGTGTTTTTAATTAACATTTTTCTTATGACTAAATGATGCTGAATATCTTTTCATAGACCTGACTGGTCACTCATAGACTCTCTTTTGTGAAGTGATTTAATTGAAATCTGATCTGGAAAACAGTCAAACATGTGGAAACACTTCAAGTTTTCTCCTCAATTTTGTTTTATAGCTACAGTTAGTGTTGGACAAAATGCTGTGGCTAGTACAAGCAGTGTAATTAAAAATGCCTGACATATTGGAAAACACTTTTGCAAGTTCTAGCTAGTCTCGCTGCATAGACATCATTAACAGTTTATTTCCAGAAAGCACCTTTCTGAACTTTGCCCAGGTTGCCCATGCATTTCCCCTGCAATTCCTTTTACTTAAAGCAACACATTATACACAGTTGTTTAATATTCTGTATTCCATGTTTCCAAAATCTGAAGTCTTTGTAGGTCTACTGTTCTTTTTGGTTTCTACTGACTGTCATTTCTGTTGTCTAATTTCCTTGAATATTCTACAGCTTTTGACTGTGAGCTCATCATTGTCAGGACACTTCCTGTAAATGTTTTACAAGGCCCATGTGAAGGTACTGTCCTCTACCTGTGGCATGAAGATCAGCGTCCATCTTGAATTAAAATTTCTTTCTTGGCGTTTTAAGCCTAAACAACTAATGTACAAGCGCCAGACACCTGTGAGGGTGGGTCAGTGGCTTTTAAATCTTAGGAGAATTTCCTTCTTTCACCACTATCTTCCCCATTAAGACTGAGAATGAATTTTCATTGCTATAAGTTTCTGCTGAGTTAATTTTATTTAAATTCACTGGGTGTGGTAGCTTACACCTATAATTCCAGCATTTTGGGAGCCTGAGGCAGGAGAACTGCCTGAGCCCAGAAGTTCCGAGACCATCCTGGGCAACATAGCGAGACCTCATCTCTACAAAAAATTTTAAAAAGTAAGCTGGGCATGGTGGTGCATCCCTGTACTCCCAGCTACTTGGGATACTGAGGCAGAAAGATCACTGGAGCTCAGGAGGTGGAGGCTGCGGTGAGCCATGATCATGCCACTGCACTCCAGCCTGGGTCACAGAGGAAGACCCTGACTCAAAAAAAAATTTTTTTTCTTTCACCACTAAAATAACTAACTAAATTCACCTTCTTTATTTTTTTCCTGGGCATAGCACTTTTTGAGTCCTGGATATGTTGTGGCGGTATTCAAGCTGCTCCCTGCTCTACACAGGTCCACAGTCTCCCTACCCCAACAAAGGCCCATGTACTAAGCTCAAGGTTGCCAGGCTTTGTAAATAAATGTCTCTGTCAGTTGGTTTCCAGGCTGGTTTACCTATATCTTTGAAACTAGAAGCAGAGCTTGCTTTGCTTCTGGCCTTTGGCTGTCCTCTCCCCACCCCACCCTTTTGGTAGGTTCTTCTGCAGATCTGATTAGAAACACACACACACACACACACACACACACAACCACCGTCACTCACACAGATTTTAAGAATGGCCAGAATTCCCTAGTCTGCATGTGCTGGACACATTCTTTGCAGCTTTGTTCATTCTTGCTTTAATACCTCAGTCCCTCGGGGGGAATGAGTTCCAACCTCCTCTTACACAATTCGTATTCATCATCTATTCTTATAATTTGTAAACAGTGGTGCATACTAGTTAAAAGCAAAGACTTTCAAAGCCAACTGCCTGTGTTTGAATCCTGCTCTGCCACTTAACTAGCTGAGTGGTCCTGGGTAAGTCATTCACTTCACAGGGTTGTTGAAAAAATCAAGTGAGCGACAATATAGAAAATGTTGACAGCCATACAAAATGCTTACAAGAGCCAGGTACGTTAGCCATTATTACTATGGTTTTTAAAATTCTTTTAAAAATACTTTCTCTCTAGTTTCAGTCAGTTGATTATACAGGCAACAAACATTTGCGGAAAAGATTATTTGAAGTGTGAGGAACTGAGCTCAATGCTGAGAAGAATACCAAGAAGTATGACAAGTGGACGCTTCCTCAGGGAGCTTCCAGACAATGTGAAATCAACAGAAAATACAGAGTAAGTCTTCCATCTAAGTACTAACCAGGCCCGACTCTGCTTAGCTTCTGAGATCAGACGAGATCTGACACATTCAGAGTGGTGTGGCCATACATTCAGAGTGTTGCGGCCATACACAGAGTCTGTAATACTGAGTGATCTATCACAGAAGCAAAGAACTGAGTACCACATGTTCTCACTCCTAAGCGGACCTGGTACTATCATAACACTATAAGAAAGGAATTGGCAGTAGTTGGAAACTACTAGGGGAGGTGGGGATAGGATTGGCAGAAGTGGGAAACTGTCAGGGCAGGAGGGCACACCTCAACAGCAAGGGTACCTGCATAATGAACATTTGTATAGCTAACCCTGGATTGTACCCCACAACTTCAAATAATAATTTTTAAAAAACAGAGTAAGTTAAAAAATAAAATGTAAGCTTTTGAAAGGTAATAAGACCTTAGAAAATGAATAGTATAGTTCACAGTGTGATATTTCAGAGAACGAAGACATCATATGAATTTTACATTAAGCAGATTATAAAAAATTTGAATGCTGTAATCATAATATTTGACTTTACAGTCTCATGACTAGGAAAAAAACCACAAAAACAGATGATACACCTTTTCTCCTTTTTTTCTATCAAAATGTAAGTTCCTTTCTTATGTCACACAATATAAAAAGCATAAATTTTTAAATTAAATTTTAATTTTAGTGCTGGCTTTTTCATTGACTAGTTAAATGGGACTTAAATCAGAAGGTTCTTAACATTATAAAGACTCAGATATTTGGTCTTTAAAACAGTTACAATAATAATTGTTTCACAGGGTTGTTTTAAGGATTAAATAAACAAGAAGCATAAAGTATAAAATGCATATTTGGCACATAGCTGGTGTTCAATAAAAGCACATTTCCTTCTTTATATCTAAATCTCCTTCAGCCTCAATGAAAAAGTTACCTCTCTGCCTACCCTAACTTTAGCATTCACAGATAGCATTTCTCTTTCATTTTTTCATGCATTCTTAAGATATAGTTTCACATTTTATTAATTTTCTGTAAATTAATAGTGTCAAGTAAGACGCTAGGTCTTAAGCTGACCAGCTGCCTTTAATTGGGCGATCTCTATATGGCACATACCCTTTCCAAATTAAGTTCCTTAGAGACAAGAACCATGTTTTATTCATCTTCTGGCCAGTCAGCACATAATTGATGCTCAGTAAACCCTGCTGGATGAAAAGCCTTCCCACAGAACTGTGAGGAATGAACCTACAGAGAGTCATGTGTGTGGGGAGCGGACCCCGACCCAAGATAGTCACAAGGGGAGAGAGTGTGACTACTGCAAGGGAAACCAAAAAGCAGGAAAGAAATAAAGTGTGCATACAGTAGATAAAGTATTGCATATAATATGTAAATATACACAAATTAGGAGTTTGCAGATTATAAATGCATACATTATAACTTCATATAAAATTAAAAAATACATATTATACATTCACATAAAATTTATACCGATTTTACAATTCTCTCTATAGTAGGCACTGGGTAAAATGAAAAGAATGAATAAGCCACTGAAAATGCCTCATGCAATCACAGGAAATTCAAGTAAGACTTCCAAATAAAGGCATTCAACTTACAGTATAACAGTATCTCCCCTTGAGGTAATACAGTAAGGGTTCTTCAGGTAAAAGTTTGATTGCTATATCTAGATGTTCCTGAAAGAAATATCCAGAGGAAAAGTCATCTCCCAAGTTTCAGATCCTGCTGAATGGAACTACGCCACAGTCTTGTAAATTCTGAGGCGGTTCTAAAATGTCTCAGACCTTCCATCCCTACCATTCATACAATAAAACCTTATCAATAATGAAGTGATCAGAAGTAACTGCTTATAACCCAAACTGTGACTATGATTTAATAAGGCTATGCATAATTTCAAACCAAAATGTTGCTAAAGAAAAAGGAACCAGCAAAGTTGGATGTTTGCCTGCCCATGAGTTGCCTAGCGAATACTTCCTGGTGAGAGGTGAGCTGACAGAGGTTAAATGACATGGAGTAGGGTGTGAGGGAAGAAGACACAGGGGAGCTAGATAGGAGATGAATCTATTCCCCTGGCATTACCGAATGGCTATAGGGAGCCAGGAAACTGGGAAGCACAGTTTGCTCAACCCTTACTGACTTTGGGGGGTTATTTACTGAGCTATTTTTTCTAGAGGCAAATTGCACATTAGATGTATGTGGATTGCTAATTTTGTCTTTCGTGGTAAATTTAAGCCCCAGATTGGATCCTACTTCTTCCACCAAGTCAATATGTAGAGACTGTTAACTAAGTAGCCCAAGTTACTTTTACAAAGTTGTGCTCATGACCAAAAGGCTAATTCTCAAGTTTTGAAAAAATAATACTCATCTACTTTGTGACTTTATTTGGGATCTGGAATAATAATAATCTTTAATCACCCAAATGATTTGATTCTTTTTAGAGTGTCATTTCCTAATGTTTAAACAAACAACAATGAAATTCCTAGAGCTTAATTTGTTGAATAATCTGATTTATACTTGCTGATGGAATACATAGCTATGTTAAAATGTTTTCAGTAGCAAGAAATACCTTGAAGAGATGTCCACAGTTGACTTTGTTTTGTAAGCCCTCGAACTCAGATACATAGCCACACAAAACCGCGTACCTGAAAAAGGATAAAAACAGTGGCTACCATGTAAATTTGTAATCAAATACCACCAAAATATGGCATTAAAAAAACTCTAAAGCATTCATTAATATTTAACAAAAGTGTTCATACAGATACAAGGGTCCTAACATGAATAAATATTTGACATTAACATGAGGATTTCTCATCTATAACTGAAAATACTAACAATACTTACTATGTATAATTGTGAGGGTAAAATGAGCTACAGTAGGTAACGTGCTCAGAGCAATGCCTAGTATATAAAAAGCTTCAATAACTGTGACGTGGCACTATCATTACCATCATTAACATCAAATTCAAGAAGAAGCTCTCACAAAAATCTATTCTCCTTTTCATTAAATTGAAAAACATGTCAACAGACTCATAAACAAAAACATTGTTAAGATCAACCTTTTAAAATTCATTTACTCTTTAAAAAATTCAAGTATCATGGACTTTTTAAATGTCATTAAAAATGCAAATAAAGCCAGATGTGGTGGCGCATAACGGTAACCTCAGCATTTTGGGAGGCTGAGGCAGGAGGACTGCTTGAGCCCATGAGTTCAGGACCAGTCTAGGCAATGTAGTGAGACCTCGTCTCTACAAAAAATAAAAAAATTAGCTGGGTGTGGTAGCACATCTGTAGTCCCAGCTACTCGGGAGGCCGAGGAGGAAGGATTGTCTGAGCCCAGGAGGTAGAGTCTATGGTAAGCTATCATTATACCACTGTACTCCAACCTGAGCGACAGAGTGAGACCCCGACTCAGAACAAAAGCAAACAACAAAAATAAAGAAAAATAAATAAATGACTAAAACCAAGTCATAGGTAATTCTAGAGCATGCTTTTTCAAAAAATTTCCCGACTTCCCTCAAGCCTTCCTGGAAACACTGCCTTACTAGAATAGTGCATTCCATGAATTATTTCCTTTTTTCCATTGGGAATACAAAATTTACGTTAAGATTATTTGACTTAAACTGTGTGCAATTTTTGTTCAGCAATTTGCTAATTTACTCAGAGTGTTTCTGTCTGTGTAACAGTCTTCAGAGCATTTCAGATTGTCTTTGTGGTAACAATATCCATTCATCTACATATTTCAAGAGTAAGTGTTAATTTTTACTTGATTGCCATAGTCACTGAGAAGAAAAATATAATTTTGGGTTTTATTTACCTCAGTCATTTCTATAAATAAGCATAACCTCCAAGTACAACAATTCAGTGAACAATTTCTTAATTTGGAACAGCAAGCCATTCCTAAACACAAATGATGATGTAATTCACACCAACTATACACAACCAAAAAAATGGACACGCCTTAGTTACGAATTTTTGATCTCTTAATTTTTAGTTTCTATATAATGAACAGAATCTGCTATAACAGAAGCAAGAGACCGGACTATATCAACCTATTAAACATGATCTGAGAACTGGATTAGGACATATCAAGACATGCTAATTCTAAAATCAGATTGAATTTCCCCTCTACACCTTCACAAAGCTTTCCAGAGATTGCATATTTAAGAAAAACAGATTAATGGGAAAAGACTATTAAGCTCCTTTATGAAAACGCCATTGTTGCCTTAGGCTTCACTGTGTTGTTTTAATTCATGTTTTTAGAAAACTTTTGGGTTCAAGACAAAAATAAGCAGAAAGTACAGAGTTCCCATATACCTCTTGATCTCCCTCCCCTAAGAACTCCCCCTACAATCAGCGTTCTGCACCACAGTGATGCATTTGTTAAAATTGGTGAACCTACACTGACACATCATTATTACCCAAAATCCATAGTTTACATTAGGACTCACCCTTGTTGCTGTATGTTCTATGGTTTTGACAAATGCATAATACCACCTATCCACCATTGTAGGATGTTACAGAATAGCTTCATTGCCCTAAAAATCCTCTGTGCTCTGCTAGTCCTCCTTCCCTCTCCCCTGACTCCTGGCAACCACTGAGCTTCTTCCATGTCTTCTCATGACTTGATAGTTCATTTCTTTTTAGTGCTAAATAATATTCCATTGTCTGGACGTGCCATAGTTTATTTATCCATTCCTACTGGAGGACATCTTGCTTGCTTCCAAGTTTTTCAATGATGAATAAAGCTGATTAAAAACATCCATGTTCAGGTTTTTGTGTGAACATAAATTCTCAACTCCTTTGTGTAATTACTACTGAGTACAATTGTTGGATCCTAGGGCAAGAGCATGTTTAGTTTTGTAAGACATTGTCAAACTGTCTTCCAAAATGGTTGTACCATTTTACATTTCCACCAGCAAAAAATAAGAATTCCTGTTGTTCTACATCCTTGCCAGTATTTTCAGTGTCATAGATGTTGGCCATTCTAATAGGTGTGTACTGGCATCTCATTTTTGTTTTAATTTACAATTCCCTATTGACATATGATGTTGAACATCTTTTCATATTCTTACCATCTGTATATCTTCCTTGGAGAAGTGTCTGTTCAGTTATTCTGTCAATTTTTAAATTGTGTTGTTTGTTATCTTATTGTTGACTTTAATGTGTTCTTTCCATATTTTGTATAACAGTCCTTTATTAGATGTATAGTTTGCAAGTATTTTCTGCCAGCCTGTGGCTTGTTTTCCTATTCGCTTGACATTGTCTTTCACAGAAGTTTTTAATTTTAATAAAGTCCAGTTAATCAACGGTTTCTTTTATGGACTGAGTTTTTTGTGTTATATCTAAAAAGTCATTGCCATACCCAAGATCATCTAGATTTTCTCTTATGTTACCTTCCTGGAGTTTTATGGCTTTGCATTTGACATTTAGGTCTATGATCCATTTCTACTTCATTTTTGTGAAGGGTATGAGGTCTATGTTTAGAATCATACTTTTTGCATGTAGATGTCTATTTGTTCTAGCACCATTCATTGAAGATTTTCTTTGTTCCACTGTTTGGCCTTTGTTTTGTTGTCAAAGATCAGTGGAATATATATACACATATATATATATATGTATATTTCTGGGCTCCTCGTTCCATTTCATTGATCTGTCTATTCTTTTACCAATACCACATTGTTTTGATTACTGTGCCTTCAAAGTAAGTCTTGAAGTCAAGTAGTATCAGTCCTCCAACTTGGTTCTTCTACTGCAATATGAAGTTGAGTATCTTGCCTCTCTGTATAAAGTAGGCTTGTCAATATCCACAGAATAACTTGCTGTGATTTTGACTGAGACTGCAGTGAATCGATAGAGCAAGTGGGAAAACTGACATCTTGACAATATCGAGTCTTTCTATCCATAAACATGGACTATCTCTCCATTTATTCAGTTTTCTGAAATTTTTCATCAGTTTTGTTGTTTTTCTAATATATATCTTGTACATACTTTGCTAGCTTTTTACATATGTATTTCAATTTTTGGGAGTGCTAATTTAAATAGTAATGTATTTTTAAATTTCAAACTCCATTTCTTTGTTGCTGGTATATAGAACACAGATTGTCTTTTGTATGTTAACTGTGTATCCTGCAACTTTGCTATAATTGGCTTAATTGTAAGTTTTTATTGTTGATTCTTTTGAATTTTCTACAAAGACAATATATTATCTGCAAACAGAGACAGTTTTATTTATTTTTTCACAATCTGCATGCTTTTGTTTCTTTTTATTGTTTGTTGCATTAGCTAGAACTTCTAGTATAATGTTGGAAAGCAGTGGTGAGAGGAGACATCCTTGACTTGTTTCTGATTTTAGCTTCTTAATGGTGGGAAAGCAAGTTTCTTACTATTAAGTATAATGTTAGCTGTAGGTTTTTTTTAGATGTTTTTTCATCAAGTTGAGCAAGTTCTCCTCTATTCCTAGTTTGCTGAGAGTTTTCTTTTTAAATTATGAATGGGTGTTGGATTTTTTCAAATGCTTTTTCTGTTTTGTTTGATATATCACATGATTTTTCTTCTTTGGTGTGTTAATGTGATGGATTACATTAATTGATTTTCAAGTGTTGAACCAGACTTGCATACCAGGAATAAATCCTACTTGGTTGTAGTGTATAATTTTTTTTTTAAGTGTTGTTGAATTCAATCGGCTAATATTTTATTGAGGAGTTTTGTATCTATGTTAAGAAGCTATATGAGTCTATAGTTTGTTTATAGTGTCTTTGTCTGGTTTTGGTATTCAAGTAATGCTGGCCTAACTGAATGAGTTAGGAAGTATATCCTCTGCTTCTATGTTCTGGAAGAGACTGTAGAGAGTTGGTGTAATTTCTTCCTTAAGTATTTGGCACCATTTTATCAGTAAACCTATCTGGGACTGGTGCTTTCTATTTTGAAGGGTTGTTAATTATTTATTCTTTTTCCTTAACAGATATAGGCCTATTCAAATTGTCTATCGAAATGCTCTCTGTCACTCTGGTCTATCATCCTCCAAAAGAGTTCCTGACTGGGAAGCAAATCCAATCCTTCCAAAATTCCACACAACTACCTCCTCAAACTCCCATTTTTGTGATGGGCATTATCATTTTCCAACTTATTCCGACTCAGAGTTTTAGGTCACTTTTTATTTAAATATACTTTTCTTTTAGAATAGGTTTATATTTACAGGAAAGTTGTGGCTAGTACAGATTGTTCCCATGTATCCCACACCTGGTTTTGCCTATGGTTAACACCTGACATTACTACAGTACCATTGTCAGAACTGTACCAATATTGATATATAATATTGATACACAATTGTCACAACGAACCAATATTAATACTATTAACTAAATTCCATACTTTATTCACATTTCTGTTTACCTAATGCTTTTACTCATTTTTGACACCTTTCTCTCTGTCCTTCCTTCCATACTTATTTCTATTACTTCATACCCTGCTAAGTATCTTTCTCAATGTGTTAAAATCTTTTGAATTATTATTGTCATATATGTTGCTCCACTTAATTTTGTGCAACTTTTATAAGCACACCTTTTTTATATCTTCATTCACTGACAAAATTACTGAACACGCTGAAGACTAAGATGTAGACCTGACCCTAGAATCACTCCCAGGTTGACAATGTCTGTTGAATAACTGGGGCTCAGACCCTTTGGTCAGCATGGGTCAGCCGACTCATAGCCTGCCCACATTTCTACATCTTACCCAAAGTATGTTCTGAGTAAACTTCCTTAATGCTTTGCTTTAATCTAGATATACTAAGAAGTTTCCCTACTCTACCAGCAAGAAAATAAAAAAAACAGATCATGTCACATTTTTAGAAAAACCTATATTGGGTCTACTGGAACTTACTTCCTCATCTAGAGACACACAAAACAACCCAACTAACTCTTTGTGCTAGAATCAGAGGAATAGATGCTATGTTCACTGATCTATCGTGGCAGAGTCAAACTTTTACTTTCTGAAAATCAGAGCCACGTGTGCACATCTCTAGGCCTTTATTTTGCTCTCTTAACACATTCTTTCCAAGATACTCTGAGTGAAGGAAAAAACCCATCATTTAAGAAATATGTGCATTTTCCCTTTTAAATAATCTGTCACTAGAGTCATGTTTTTTCATAATCTTTTTAAAAATCTGTTTCTCTAAAATATTATTTATCTTCTTACATACCAGAAAGTCAATGGTCATCTGGTCATTTTCTCCCAAAGGGTCATTACTTCTTACTTTCAATAAATTCTACCTATGTGTATGTGTGGTGTGTGTGTAATATTTTATTTCTCAAACTCTCAGGTCATTGGGAATGCTGAAGAAAGTTCACAACATGGTGTATTATCTCCATCTAGAGGTCATTCTAACTATATGGGATTTGACAAGAGCACTGTATTTTTCTTTGCATTGATAGTGAACATGTCCTTAATAATTGACTACCTGCTATTTCAGCAACTACTAACATTGGTTTCTCTGCAGTATTTTTGATTCAGCACCAATGCTATTTCTTCTGTGGGAAAGCAGAGGCAGCATACTGTCACAGAAAAAAGACTGAGCAGATAACAAATGCAAAACCTGGGTTCTAGTATCTGTTTCTGCACTTATTGTGTGGCCCTGATTATTAATCAACACACACACACACACACACACACACACACACAGCCTTGCTTATGCCATCTATAAAATGAAAACAGGGTGTTCTGTGAATCACATGCTATAAAACATGTGGATATAATTTGCAAACAGTAGAGCACAACAAATATGTAAGACATTACTTATAATTAAGGTCAGGCCTATTTAGCCGACAAATTGCAAATCCATTGGTGACTTTATTCTCTTGATTCCAGAAGTATTTTTGGCCAGCACAACAGAAACAGCAGAATCTTATAGAAAGCTTGTGCAGCCTTAAAGGAACAAAGCAATTTCATTCGGGAAAAGATGAAGACCAAACCAAGTCTTTAAAATGATATGTATTTTTTTCAATCATTCCTCTATATTAACACTTTATAAAAATCATCCTTAAAAATTACATCTTTTGTTTCAAACTGAAGGCTTATAAAACTGTCATACAATGCTGTAAACCATGGGTCTGCAAACTTTTGCTGTAGAGCCATACAGTAAACATTTTAGCTTTGGGGCCAGATAGTCACTTTTGCAACTACTCAACTCTGCTGACATGTGTGAATGCAGGAGTATGGCTATGCTCCAATAAAATTTTATTTACAATAACAGGCCATCAAATTTGGTCTGATAGTCACAGTTTGTCATTAATGCTGAGTGAATGAGAAAATGTTTCATTAACATTCAAATAAATTATTTCAGTCTTACATATTAAAAAGAGTCCAGCAGAATGAGATCTTATCTCAGCATTTTATTACAGTTAGTTATGAAATCAATTCACCTAAACTTCACCCATTGTTTCTCAAGTCAAAGTTGAAACTTCTCTTTTTTAATCACCTTAAACCTCTACCACCTCATTGAATGAGAACGTTTGCATTCAGTAGGATACAATGCATTCCAAGAATTAAGATTAAGTTGACATTGAAATTTATTAAATTTAAATTAAATAATTAGATTTTAATATTTTTAAAATAAAAAGTTGATACTGAATAAGAAATGTGAAACCCAATTGGATCATTACTCTGTGTGTGTTTTGATAAGATTTAATCTTGGGTTTAAATCCTATGGTTATAAACAAGGCATTTAGTTCACAACAAAAAAGTGAAAAAAGATGAAAAACAAGAAGTAGCTAGATGAGTGGAAGACAGACTGGGTACCTACTAAGGGAGAGTTGACCATAATCTCTCCTCACAAAGCAAATTTCAAGGAGCTCATAAAAGCCCTCAGGAAGATTCTATTGCTTCTTTGTGAATATCTGTAAATCCACAAATCTCAAATTGAGGACTGACCCCAAGTGCACTTTTTTTTTTTTGAGTCAGATGCTCACTCAGTCACCCAGGCTGGAGTGCAGAGGCATGCTCAGGGCCACCGCAGCCTCGATCTCGACCTGCTGGGCTCAGACGATCCTTCTGCCTCAGCCTTCCAAGTAACTGGAACCACAGGCAGGCACCACCATGCCTGGCTAATTTTTTGATTAATTGTAGAGACGAAGTCTCGCCGTGTTGCTCAGGCTGGTCTTCGAATCCCTGAGCTCACAAATTCTTTGGCCTCTGCCTCCCAAAGTGCTGGGATTACAGGCTTGAGCCACAGCGCCCTGCCAGCAAATGCACATTTTTAATGTGATTCTTCACGGGTACAGAAGCACATAGTGTGTAAGGAAGAGGACAGCAGAAGAAGAGCAAGTGAGGAGGAGGAGGGAGGAGGAGGAAGAGCTCAGAGTTAAAGATTGAAAGTAGCAGGAAACTGCGGGGAGGAGGGTGAGGGGTGGGGAGCTGGGAATGACAGTAGTCAATATCTGCCTGGGGAAGGGGGGGCACGCCTCATCAGTAAGGTTACCTGCACAGGGAACATTTGTATACCTAACCCTGAACTGTACCCCACAGTTTCAAAATAAAAATTAAAAGAGAAAAGAAATAAAATAAAATAGCTACTAAAAAGTAAAAAAAAAAAAAAGAGCAGGCCTTGGGTGTTCTTACTGCATCCTAATGGGGTTAACCAATTCCCAAACACCTCCAGTCTTAGGAGAGGGAGACAGAGAGTATGGCTTGGTCAGCACAAATTCATTATGTTACTACTAAAAGTAGAAGAATGCAAGTACTTTAACACATACATAAATGTTCTTGTATTCGTCTTAGCATTATGTATATCAAATGATTTAGGTAAGCCTGGCTATAGAAATAACAACCAAGACCTTTATACATCTGTACCAAGATGTTACCTGCAAAATTACCCTTTTCCTAGAGTTCCGGCAGAAGCACCCAGAGTATAGAACAATACTTTATCTACTAGGCACCGTAACTCCTAAAGCAAGATTTTCTACTACCCATGTATGACGTGCTAATGAAATGATTCACAGGTTCTGCGAGACTTAGCCCTTCACCATTTCTAGGTTACTTAAAAGAAAGCCAAAAAAAAAAAAAAAAAAATTCCTGGGAGGGAGAGAGATGGTGGATAAGGGTCTCTACAGGATTAGGGGGTATGGGTTCCACCTCCCACCTCTCAAGAGAGAGGGCTGGGGTTAGGCTTGCATCTCATCTGAAGCCAAGGGAGGGCAGCTTCCAAAAACCTATTCATGTTTTAGCAAGTGCACCCTAGAGTTTGGAAGAAATATAAAAAATGTTACTGGTCAGGCACACTGAATGACACAGCTCACGCCTGTCATCCCAGCACTTTTGGAGGTGGAGGTGAGAGGATTGCCTGAGCTCAGGGTTGTGAGACCAGCCTGGCCAACTTGACGAGACCTGGACTCTAATAATAAATCAAAACATTAGCCGGGTGTGGTGGTGCACACCTGTAGTTCCAGTTACTTGGAAGGCTGAGGCGAAAGGATTGCCTGAGCCCAGCAGATCGAAGCGCTGCAATGGCCATGATTGTGCCTCTGCACTCCAGCCTGGGTGACAGAGTGAGACTCAGACGCCAAAAAAAAGTGTTACTGATTCCTGCTCAGGGAAGTTTAAGTGAGTCTGTGAGTGGAGCTCCCCCTGCTGACAACAGAGTAGAAAAATAGGTCTGCTTTGGGAAAACAGTTTTTACTTCAGATCACTGGTTGGGGTAAAAATGAGATTCCTGGGACAAATGCAAACCTGTGGAATGGAAGCCATTTTGAGGGAGATTTTGCCTAAGAGTACCCTATGGGGACTAAAACGACTCCAAAGAGGGGTGGATCTCTGGAAACCTGGGGCTCAGGAAAGGGTCATAAATGTATTATTAAAATTTTCAGCATCTAAATTTCCTGTTTTGCTGGGGGGAAAAACCCAAAACCTAAGGAACCAAAAAAAGTTATAGAAATGCAATAAGTGAGAGGAAGAATAACAATTAAAAACAATATATTTATTATTTGTATATTATAATTTATAAAATAATGTTTATATACACAAAGGGTCCAAAACACAACATAATAAATAATTTTTTTTTTTTGCCCTGGGTATTTACCTGAACCCATACAACTGATTAAATTACCTTTTTTGAGGTTTTTATATTATAAATGGCTTTTTTTTGATCTGTGAAACTTGTATACCATGACTCATCAAGGTATAAGAAATGGTTGATGTGTTTTTATTATTTGAAGCCTTCATTCTACCTTTCATTTAGAAATATAGCATCATTTTAGTATTTTTTACAAACAAAATGCTATATTAAACTAGATTTAATTATAATTTATCATCAAAACCATTAGACTTGGTAGATTCATTTATGAAATTAAAAAAAAAAGAAATGTGCAATGAAAGTTTACTTTGGCTATATTTAAAATATGCATAATGAAAAATATGTGAATAAACAACAGGAACAGTTACTGTGCCATCTCCTATATGTATTTTTTTAAAGAAATGTGACTGGCAGGTCAAATGGGTCAATAATATTTTGAAAAATTAATTTGCTAAAGAAGCATGTTAGAATGGAAAGACTTCATACATCGTATACTCACCACAGATGACAATGTCCATTCATGGGCGCTCTGTTAATAGCTCTTTCACTTAAAGTTTTTCCTGAAAGATAAAGGGACTCATACTTAGTACCGTCATGTGAGTTGGCAGGTGGATTATTAAATTAACTCAGTGTTTCTCAAAGTATGGTCCCAAGACCAGACGCATCAGCATCACCTGGAAACCATGTGGGAAACCTACTCAATCACAAGCTCTGGGGGTGGGGCCTAGCAATTTGTGCTTTAATGTGCCTTTAAGGATTCTGATGTCTGTTCAAGTCTATGACACCCATTGGACTACCTGACTTAACCAAGTGCAAGAAAAGTCATTTAATTATTACCTAAATGTGTAATAGAAATTGCTTTTTTGTAATTAACTCAAATGACACTTACTGAGTGCCATACTGGGTGAACACCTGAGAATATAATGTCAAATAAGACTCATCCTTGACCTCCAAGGGCTCACAATTCTATAGGCCACAGGTATATAACCAAATAAATTGCAGCCAAGCATGATGGCTCATTCCTGTAATCCCGGCACTTTGGGAGGCAGAGGTGAGTGGATTGTCTGAGCTCAGGGGCGAAACCTCGTCTCCACAATAAATCATAAAATTAGCTGGGCACAGTGGTGCACACGTGTAGTTCCAGCTACTCGGAAGGTTGAGGTGGAAGGATCACCTGAGCCCAGCAGGTCAAGGCTGCGGTAGCTGTGAGTGTGTCACTGCACTCCAGCCTGGGTGATAGAGTGAGACTCTGACTCCAAACCTCCCCCTCCAAAAAAAACTGCAAACAAAAAATAAGAGCGAGATGGAAAGAGAGTACTGCAGGGTGGGTAACTGCAGAAGTGAGGGAAGGCTTCCCTGAGAAGTTCTTCCCCAGTCACTCACAATAACGAACAGGCTCAGTAGCATAAAGTATTCCCTCAAAGTATTTTACTTAGTTTAGAATAATTTTTTTTTTTTTTTTTTTCAGTTGGAGTCTCACTCTGTCACCCAGACTGGAATGCAGTGGCCGCTCCCAGCCACTGCAGCCTCGACCTGCTGGGCTCCAGCAATCCTTCCGCCTCAGTCTTCCGAGTTGCTGGAACTACAGGTGCGCGCTACCACGCCTGGCTAATTTTTTGATTTATTTAAGAGATGAGATCTCGCCAAGTTGCCCAGGCGGGTCTCGAACCCGCGGGCTCAGGCAATCCACTCACCTCAGCCTCCCAAGGTGCGGGATTACAGGCTGAGCCACCGGGCCCAGCTAGAATAATTTTTAATAACGTAATAATTAATTTGGATAGATGTTTGTCTAATGGCTTGAAAAGTAAAAATACTTGCAACAAAACAGGTCTGCATTCTGATCTTTCTCAAAACGGGCCATTGTTCTATACCTTCTTTTTTCCATGATTCATTATTATTCTATTATTTTTGCCTTGGAGAGACTACCCAACGATATTCAAAATGCCTTTCTAGTAAGTGGTTCAGATCATCTTTATAGATAAGGGTCTTTTATTCAACAACCATTCTCTTATTTGTTCCTTTGTTGAGGTGGCTCAAACCATTAAATCCACATGCGTGAAAAAGAATGAAAAAGTGAAGTATTCTAATAACTAGTATTACACTGTGTACAAATATTAAGGAACGTAGCAATTTCAAATAAATGATGAAAAACATACTCTTCCACTGAAAAGCATTAAAAAGTAAATTGCCAAATGAATAAAACTGCCCATGTACCACTGGAGGTGAGCCTATTCCTCTGAGAATATAACAAAGTTGAGTGGCAAACAAACGGTCTCGCAATCTCATTTACGCAGTTGAGCGCAAAAGAAAAGCTATTTCCCTTTGAAAACTGTATTCTGTGATCTTTTTTGAGACATTCATATTGATCACTTAATTATGAAAATTATAATTCATATTTTATTTGGAATCCAAGTTATGATCAAGCACAGTACTTCAAAAAATGTACTGCATTGTGGTACGCTCACCCTGAGTTTGATGAAAGAATTCTGCACTCTCCAGGGACCAACTCTTTCCTTCGCATGACAGTTTCAGACATGCTGTTACAAGAAGAATCCTTCTGTGCTTCAGCCCCCCTTCTGCTGAATGCCGAATGCCGGTGTTTTTCCTGCTGGTCTGAACCCTTGCCTTGCTCAGCACCGGTGCGCTAGGTCACCACCTTGACTGAGCACTCCTCACACACCTGGCTGTCTTTGTATTGATCTTTTCCGTAGAGTCCTTAGTGTAGCACTGCCTTCAGCAAATTTCTGTCTATTCTTCTTTCTCTCCTCTCCCTCCCCCCACCCCTCATGTTATCATTGTTCCTGGACACAGTAATTTTGAATAAGTATTTCTTTTTTTTTTTTTTTGAGTTGGAGTCTCACTCTGTCGCCCAGACTGGAGTGCAGTGGCCGCTCCCAGCCACCGCAGCCTCGACCTGCTGGGCTCCAGCGATCCTTCCGCCTCAGCCTTCCAAGTAGCTGGAACTACAGGC
>CAUYQG010181066.1:0-31261 GCA_963574415.1 Tarsius wallacei | reverse complement strand
GCCCGGCTAATTTTTTGATTTATTGTAGAGATGCAGTCTCACCAAGTTGCCCAGGCGGGTCTCGAACCCACGGGCTCAGGCAATCCACTCACCTCAGCCTCCCAAGGCACGGGATTACAGGCTGAGTCACCGAGCCCGGCTATATTTTACTAGTTAATATAATAAAAGATATACAGCAGCATGCTATGTTGGTTATCTCTGAAGATCAGATCACAGATTGTTTTCATTTTTTTCCTTGAGATTTTCCTGTAATTTCTGAATTTTATTCCTTAGTCATCAAATTTGAAAAAAAAAGAAAAGAAAAAGATTACTGAAAATAAAATAGAAAATGTATCAAGTGTGGATTGCAAACTGGAGCTTTCAGCAGAACATAATTGAGTCCTTGCCATGTATACCAAAGCATTTTCTTCCTTTTGGTGGCATTCATACTACTCCATGCATTTTTCCCAACTGAGATGACACAGTTGAAAGACCATTCCCACATTGAGCCATAAGAAAATGGAATGTCCGTCAGAGTATCAGCATACCAGAAAACCAAGTCACAGAAAGCAAGACCCATGTAAGATTCTAAGTTTATGTCATTTGTTGATCGGTTACTATTCTTCAAAAATTATACACACTGTAAGTCCCTCTCTCTGTTCTGTGATCTCTAGCAAATGCCCTCTACATGGAAAAAAGAGGATCAACTTATTAAAAATTACTTCAGATTAGTTCTTTGTCAGAATCTCTCCCCAGAGTAAATGATCTTCTCCAGAATTAGCTTTCCTGTTGAATTCAGGTTCAGAGTTGGAACCCACAGCCCAAGTATGACAGTTGTCAGCAGAGACAAGCACATCATTAGCATCCAGTAGTCATTACTTTGTCCTTGTCTCCTTCTTCTCCCTTCAAACTCCTGTTTTTGATTAGATTTTTCTAAAACCCTTAGAAAAATTCCTTTTGAAACAAGTGGGTGACTGACTCATTGCCTGTTTCCTCTGTTTTCCACCCAAGCAGTAAACAATGGTTCTATTCAAATGCGGACCTTCGCGAGCTGGGAGCCTGCTTGCAAACAAAGCTTCTTGTCACAGGGCAGATTGCCAGTCCTATGCTCTCTGCTCTGCTCACCTCCTAGGCTCTGTTTTATAGGGTCACTTGACAATATGCAAGGCATTCTCATGGTCCTATGACATTGTCTCCTTTTCCCTCCAGCCCCAAAGAAATACTATCCTAAATTCTCAAGTCAATGCATTTGAGAACAGCCATTCAAAAAATACTAGAAAGAATGACAGGAGGTAGCTCAGACTCCGGTCATAAAGCCTACCGGGTTTTCTTTACAATTATTTTAATGTTTGTGTCCTAACTCCTCTGAGTTATTTTGTCTGTAGATGGTGGCTGCTGGGGAAGAAAGTCCTGTAAAGTTAGGGACATGGCAAGGCATGGGAAATACATAAGGCTAGCCTAAGACTTTGGGGAGGCAAAGGTGATGGAACAAACTAGCAGGAATCAGACTATGGAACAAGAGGAACAAGAAAAGGTTTCAATTAAAAGGAAGCAGATAAGACAATAAAAACTGAACTTAATTTATGGAGCAGTCTTCAAGGAAAGAGAGACAGAGAGAGAGAGAGAGAATAGTTTCTGCACATTGCATAGAACTTCCCTTCTCGAGAATTTCATATTTCCTTAAGAACACTGCCAGCTCCCTACCTTCATCATAAAATGGTTAGGAAGAAACTTAATTTAAAAAGAAGATAAGAGAAGCAAAGAAACATTAAATAATTATGATATATTAGTTATATCAGGTATGTCTACTTTTTAAAATCACTTCAACAACCATATGAGATTGTAGTTTTTGTTCCTACTTCTTACTGATGAGAAAATTGTAGCTTATGGAGTTTAAACAACTTGCCCACGGTCACAGAATTAGTAGGATAGCACTAGAATTTAGAATTAAGAGAGAAAAATCATGAGATAATTCACCTCTTCTTTACAAAAAAATTCACTCTCTGCTGACACCCAAACATCAAGTCCTCTAGTTTGTCCTTCAATATCACTTAAATCCAACCTCTTCTAGCCAGCCCTTCTGTCCCCACTTCCTAGCTTACTAGGTTTTCCCCAAAAGCCTCCTAAATGAACTTTCTTATCTTTCTTCTCACCTACATTCTTCTTTCCTTTCTCTTCCTTCTTTCAACATAGATTTGATCAATTACAGCCTACTTAAAACCCTTCGGTAACATTCCACTGACCTAAGATTAAGTTTGTACCCCCAAATATGGCACTGCTTACCCATTGGTCTCCATCATTGACCTTTTCCTCTCACTTTTTATGCTTCCACCTCACTGGACTTCTTTGATATCCTCAAAACTATAAGTTCTATCTCAGGTCAGTGCTTTTCTGTTTGCTGTTTTTTGAACAGGGAAGACTCCTTTCTTCTCTTACCTCAGCAATTCTCAACCATTTGGGGCTTAGGACCCCTTTGCACTCACAAAAAGTATTAAGAACCCCAAAGAATTTTTTTTTAATGTGGATTATATCTAATCATATTTATATGTTATAAATTAAAACCAGGAAATGTTTAGATATTTAGTTTGTCTTAAAGTAGCACAGTAAGCTGATTATATCTGAACTTAAATAACATTTTATGAAAAAAAACACATTTTCTAAAACCAAAAAAATACATTAGTGAGACTAATGGCACTGGTTTACATTTTTGCAAGTCTCACCAATATCTGGCTTACGAGACGATAACTGGATTATCATGTCTTCTTCTGCATTCAATCTCTTATAATAACATGTCATATAGCTTCTGTAAAACTTCACTGTACACTTTTAATGGAATAAGAATGAAAAAAGCCAATAACATTTTAGTATTATTATGAAAGTAGTTTTGACTCCTGACTTCCTGAACATGTCTCAGGCAAGGACCTCCAGGAGTTCCAATTTAGACTTTAGGAGCTCCTACTTATCCCATCTTAAAGTTCAAATTTGCAAGGAGGTCTTCCCTGACTTCAAAGAATAGACTAGGTCCTCTTGTTATATGCGCCTACGATACCCTGTACCTCTCTGTCAGAACATTCATCATACCTATAATTTTATATACGTTTGCATAAGGACAGGGACCAAGTCAGCTTTCTTCATCATGAATCTCCAGCACTCAGCACACTTCAGGGACTCAGAAAAATCTTTGTGAGAGGAAGCAGGAAATAGAGGAAGAGAGAGAGAGAAAGAGGTCATCAGACCCAGGGAGACAACTTTACGACAATTACTGCATTCCTTCAGCAAGTTGTGTCCAGAGACATAACTTTGTACAGCAGCATGCTGCAGCTCTAGTTTCCATTCCCCTCTGAAATAAGGTGGGAGAAAGAGGCAGGTAAGGTTCTGCAGTGAGGAGATTCCAGGTGAGACGTAAGATGGAAGAGAATAATGGTTAGAAGTGCATGTTTCGGATTCTCTCTTTAAAGCAATCATTCAACAACATGTATTGGACTTCTACTCTCTGCCAGACACTCCTTTAGGTATTGGGGATACATCAACGAGCAAAACAAAGAAAATCTTCTGACCTCAAAGAGTTTACATGCAGACCTGAACTCAACCCTAGGTTCTACAACTTGATAAATGGATTGTCTTGAACAAGTTATCTCCCTATGATTTATATTTCTCATCTTTAAGTTGTGGACAAGTCTTGAAATTTTCCTGGTGAGAACTACACTAAAGAATATCTGTAGTGTACCGGCACTCTACCTTTGAAGTAAGCTTACCAGGATAGAAAAAAAGATGAGTTTAGATCTTTGATTTTTTAAATTTCTCTTGTCACTTATTCTTAGTGACTTCTCCACAGTTAGTGCCACACCAGAGAAGTGTGGGTAGAGAGAGAAAGAAAAGGAGATAGTCTTATTATTATTAGCTGATTTTGCTATGTTACCAGTATGGTAAAAACACTTGAAGTTAGAGAGTATTCAAACATAAATAAAGTTTGAGAATAAGTTGTGTGGATTTAAATTTCCTCAGACTACCCACATTGTTCCTTAGCAGGACATATTTATGAGTCAACTATCCAGAATTATAGTTATTATTCAAGTGATGTGAGTTTAAAAGGGGATTTGATGCCATGGCAAACCTCGCTGACTTTAAGTTAAAGAGCAGGATGTGTCTAAAGTGACTGAAACACATATGGCTTCAGAGTGTGTCAAGAAAACCTGAAAGATCCCACATGGAAGTGAAATTCATTACTGGCAAGCACAGCGACAGGAGACCCCAGAGAGCTGAGCCGCAAAGAATTTGCAGAGCCCTGTGGCTAACTCCATGGCCCAGTTTGATCTTGAAGTCATTGTCTTGGATAATCCTCTCAAATCTGTTCCTGTACTTAAGAGACATTCAGCACATGACTGAGCTTCCTCTCAGGTTCCTTCACTTCGACCTGTCAGAGCTGACTTTCAGGGAATGTAGACATCACATCAAATCATCCAACAGATGGTCCTTTCAAAAAAGTTGGAGTAGAACCAACTATATGGAGAAGTCATAAACAAGGAAACAGGCAATCTAATTTTCAATGGATTAGAGTCACTCTTTAGTAAACAAACAAACAAACAAACAAACAAAACTCAGTCTCTTGAGTGGAACATGAGTCCTACAGAATGTTGTGCCCTAAGCAGATTGAATCTTGCTCCACTTGGGCTCATGCTGCCTGATAGGAGATACAGAGGGACACTTTGGAGTCCAAACTTTTCATCATCTCAATGAAGTGTTCTTCAATGTCACAGCTCTAAGAAGTAACACATTTTAGTAACTTAGATAAAAAGATTTGGAAGAGAGAAGCCCAGCATTCAGCATCCACTTCTGTCACTGACTCATTGTATTGGAAGGGGATGGCTAGAGTTGTCTGATCTCTGTTTCTGATTTCCCTTTTCACTGGCATCAGAGGATTGCACTGCAGGAAAACTAATATCTAACTGAGCTCCAAGTGCTAAACAAGAGCATTTCATGTTCATTCCAGGCCACCAAGAGGTTCAGGGTCACCAAGTCACAGACTATAAATTTAAACATAGAATGATTTTTGCAGGCAACTGGGTGAACAAAGGAAAACTCAGGAGATACATAAAGATGAAAAATAGGATTTCTTATTTTAATTATCAAACATGCCTCACTTTGATGCTTATGAATATAAAAGAACTGAAGATCCATCAATAGAATGAAAGGAAATTACTGAGTTTACTTTTTATTTTTTTGTTTTTTACCTACTTTAGAATAAGAAACGTACTCACTAATATTTACAAGGTATTTCAAAGCACCAGTCCAAAAGCCTCATCTATTGGCAGATTGTTTTTGTTGTTGCTTTTATTGTCCATATAGGCAGGCAACTAATACTCTTTAGAAGAATCAGATTGCCACTTAACGCTGCCTACATTTGAATTAATTTGTATTCTAGCAATAGCCCATAATATATTCAAAAATTCCTAAGTACCAGACACTATGCTAGACACTGGGAGTATAAAAATCAATAAAGTGAAGTTCCTGCATTCAAAGAGTCATTAACATTGTTTTAACAGTTTTATTATAGATGTATATGTTGGAATTACTAGAGCACTTAGTGTAAACCAAGGGTTCAAACAAGACTTTGAAGAGGAGATTTTGGCTGAGTTCAGTCTTAAATGATGTGAGGATAAGTAAACACATTTTTATTAACTACCCAGAATGTAGTGCTCACTGAAATGCTTAAGCCTTCTTCACACATGTTGCTCCTTGTTGGATTCAGCACATTGCTTGATTTCTAGCCAACACAGCCCATCTCTCTCAGCTGAACACCAAGTTCAGCAACTTCTTCCTTGATCTAGGTCTTGAAGAGAATGTTGAACAGGACAAGGCTGAAGGCAGGAACGCCAGAAGCTTCCAACCAAGGTTCCTGGATCTCTTAATAGCTGCCTACTGTTGCAATCAGGGTTAATTCACCTCTTGCCCAACTGAGACACTTTAGCTCACCTTCAGTTCAAGGGAGACCTTAGTAATTATCGATGTTGAACTTCCCAGCTTCTTATATTTGGTGACACTGTTCATGCAATGGTTCATTACTTCCTAATTTCTTAGAACCAGTAAAAGCCACAAACTGAATCCTCAAATTGGAATTCATCAAATAATAACTTACAGCATAACTTTATCTGGATAGGAAAGGTGGGACAGGGGCGAGAAGAAAACTATCTACAGCATCTTACATGTACAAATCTCTGTGCTAAGCACTTTATGTATATTTAGTCATGAAGACTCCAAATACACAATAAGAAGTAGCCACTATCCTACTCTCTACTTCTATAAGTTTGACTTTTTTAGATTCCACATATAAGAGAGATCATATGGTATTTGTCTTTCTATGCCTGACTAATTTCACTTAACATATTGTCCCCTGGGTTCATACCCAGTACTGCAAATAACAGAATTTCCTGGGGTTTTGTAAAAGGTGAATAGTATTTCATTTTGTATAAACCCTACTTTAAACATCTATCAGTTAATAGACAGGTTGATATCACATTTTGGCTATTGTGAATAATGCTGCAATAAACACGGAAGTGCAAATATCTCTTCGGCATACTGATTTCAATTTCTTGGGTGTATATTCAGAAGTGATGGGGGAGAGGAGTTAGGCAGGAAAAGGGAAGATATTGGTAAGTGGATACAAAGTTTCATTTAGATAGGAGGAATAATTCTGATGTTCTATTGCACAGCACAGTGACTAAGCTAACAATAATGTATTGCACGTTTCAAAACAGGTAAAAGAGAATTTTTAAAATTTTCTCCACAAAATATGATAAATATTTGCGGTGATTAATATGCTAGTTTGCCCGAATTAATCGTTCCATAATGTACACATGTATGGAAAAATCACATTGTATTCCATAAATACACACAATTATTTGTCAATTAAAAATAAAATAAAACTTTTTTCCTGAACAAAAGTAGTTACCAGTATCTCCATTTTGCTGATAAAACTCAAAGAGATTAAGTTATTTACCTCAGCTAGGAACTGAGGTAATATTGCACCAAATGTTCTTCCCATTGTACTCACTTTGTCTTCTTCCCAGGTAAGACTGTTCCCTTCTCTTCCCTGAAGAGAACTCAACTCAACTCAAACTCCCATCACCCTTCACTAGTTTTCAAACCGAAGAAAAATTATGCAACAAATGATAATACTTGACTTAGGACTTTTATAGTTTTGAGTTAAAGATGTGACTTGCATGTGAAACTTCTAATGACTTTTTCTTGAATAGGCCATTAAGATCGATTAATAGGATTAATGTCTTCTACTCATAGGGTTTTTGTGAGGATTACATGATAATGCATGTATAAGCTTAACATGGTCCTCAGACAATTGTATAAATTAGCTATGATAGGTATTTGTTCATAATAGAATTTTAGGAAAAAAAGCAGTAGAAAGAAAATAAAAATCATCTATATTCTTATTTCTAAGACAAGCAGTACTATCATTTTAGTATCTTCCTTCTTTGTTTAAACAAAAAAATACAAAGATGAATCTACTCATACACATTGTATTTTAATCTGATTGTTACATTTTTATATAAAATAAATTTTCTCTGTTACTAAAAAAAAAAGAAAAAATCATGTTTTGAAGCTTATTGTTTAAGCTATCCAGTTCACGGTATTTTGTTATAGCAACCCAATGTGACTATATTTGGAGATAGGGCTTTTATTTAGTTTTATTTAACTAAGGTTAAATGAGGTCATTGTCATTAGGATAGGGCCTTAATCCAATAGGATTGGTGGGTTTATAAGAAAAGGAAGAGAGCTGTCTCTTCTCTCTCTCTCTCTCTCTCTCTCTCTCTCTCTCTCTCTCTCTCTCTCTCTCTCTGTGTGTGTGTGTGTGTGTGTGTGTGTGTGTGTGATATGTGAGGACACAGTAAAAAGGCAGCGATCTGGGAGGACCCTCACTAGAATCTGACCATGCTGACATCTTGCTTTTGGACTTCCAGCCTCCAGAACTGAGAAAATAAATTTCTAATGTTTAAGGCATCCAATTCATAGTATTTTGATATGGCAACCCAAGCAGACCAATACACCATATAATCTATAGGAAAGCAGGACCATTTTACAAGAACAGTATGAGATTCAAAGGGTCATTATGGCATGTGGTGGATAAAGTTGGTTATTCTAGGGTTTTACTTGCTAAATCCCAGTACACAGCTCCAACCACTGTGGTAAATAGTCCACTTTCCTTCAGGAACACCATAGCCAAGTATTTCAACAAGACCAAGGAATAAAGAGTGAGAAAATTTAGGGGGGACGTCTAATCATATTATACTGGACAAATAAGCATGACTCTGTGGTTAGGGGGAGGACCACCATCTGTTACTGACACACAAGTGCTAATCCTGCTTTTTACTTTGCTTAGAAATCACCACAGATGTTTCATAACAGGTGTGTTTGCTTCCCCTGTGTAATTTTCCCAGACACGTCACACATGGTGCTCCGACTGAGTCACCTTTTCTATTCAGGAAAACTAAGCAGAAAAAAATGCAACTGCCAGATAATTTAATTCAGAGGGAATAACATGACACTTCTTCGTTGCTTCTGAGGGACTAAAATATAGTTTGGCAGAGAGAGGGGAAATCGGGAAATTTCCAAATGCTAGAGACAGTATGCTTCTTTTTCTTTTTTTCTTTTCTTTTTTTTTTTTGAGTTGGAGTCTCACTCTGTCACCCAGGCTGGAATGCAGTGGCACACTCATGGCCAACCCAGCGTCGACCTGCTGGGCTCCGGCGATCCTTCCACCTCAGCCTTCCAAGTAGCCGGAACTACAGGCATGCACTACCACGCCCAGCTATTTTTTTTATTTATTGTAGAAACGAGGTCTTGCCACAGTATGTTTCTTAAGCCTTCTATAATTGTTGAAATCTTTCACTCCTTTTTGTGTGCTTCCTGAATAATGAAATCAGGGCAGGATAATGCACACTATACTCCCTGAACAACAGGTGAGTAGGCTGAGGCTTGAAATTAATAAGGCAATATTTTGTCAATGAGCATATTATTGGGCTCAATATCGTGAGTAATGAACACATAATTATTGAATATGAATCACTGAACATTAGTGAGCTCACACTTGACTATTGAATTCACAGTCGCCGGGCTCGGTGGCTGAGCCTATAATCCCAGCGCTTTGGGAGGCTGAGAGGATTGCCTGAGCCTGCGGGTTCAAGACCCGCCTGGGCAACTTGGCGAGACCTCATCTCTACAATAAATAAAAAAAATTAGCCAGGCGTGGTAGCGCGTGCCTGTAGTTCCAGCCACTTGGAAGAAGGATTGCCGGAATCCAGCAGGTCGAGGCTGCGGTGGCCGGGAGCATGCCATTGCACTCCAGTCTGGGAGACAGAGTGAGACTCCAACTCAAAAAAAAAAAAAAATTCACAATCTTAGATTAAATCCTTAATCTATTACCTGCAGGCATTCTTCCAAAAACTTTTAGTATCTAATTTTTTTAATAAATTCAGTGAAAAGTATTGGCAATATTTAACTTTAAGGCATGTGATTTACATTTCTAGTATATAACTGACCTGGGGTTAATTAGAAAATTAGGAGACCTTTGTCTTTCAATCCTCATGTGTAAGACCTTCTACAAAGTCTGAATTAAAAATTCTCCACATGTCCAGAACACTTTTAAAAGTTTAAAACAGAATGGTAAAATGTCACATGTAACCCTACTAAAAGATACAATTCCACACAATTCCATTTAAACATAGAATTGCATTTTTTTAAAAAATCTATCAAATGTAATTAAAAGCAGTTCAAAGTTTAATTATGTTTTACAAAGAATGACAAATAGAGAGATATATACCCTCAATGCAGAAAAAAGTCTTGAGATTATCTTTCCAATTATTATGCTTGTTCAATCTACGGATTATCTATTATTATTCCCATATGATCCTAGAATCTCACTGTCTACAGATGTAGTAAATATGATGTTTTAAATAATGTTTTAAGATGAAATTTATGTGTGTAACTGTGTGCATCTAGGTGCCCAGAGAAGTTTCTGTTCAAGAGCAGACACTTTCTTTCTTAAGAAAATAGGACTTATTTTAAGATCTCTCCTTAAGATCACATGATTTGACATTTTCTCCATATGAGCTTGCTGGAGGTAGCATCCTATGCACATCTTAAATCAATGAAAAATGTATTTAATCAAAGGAATAAAATATTAAAATTTAAAAATTATATGTGCCAGCCATGGTAAGATCACAGAGGCAACCCACAGACTACTGTGTCCCCTCAGAATGTATGGTTTCTAACCCGGTGGCTCCTACTAGTTTCTGGGAGGTAGAGGACAGGCGACCCTAGTGCTAAAGTATGTGTTTGTTTGTCTATGTGTGTATCACCTGCCTCTTCCACCACTAGATTCTACATATTATATTGAAAGTAGGGACATAGTCTGTCTTTTCAGCCTAGTATTTATAGCTCCCAGGACAGTGATTGGAACAGGGAAGATCCTGGAAAAGTATTTGATTAAGTGAATCAATAAATGAATACATGTTATTTAAAATAGCCCCTTCTTCTCTCCCCCACATTGGTCTGTATGGACAGGTGCTAGAGTTGCTCTCCCAGTGACAAACAACTGAGCAATGACTTATGGACTCAGACAACAAAATGAACATAAGGAAATAATAATAATTTTAAAAACCCACATATCTTCCAAGGAATAGAATTCTTGAGAAACACACATATCATATCAAAAGGGTGAAATTGGGAAATGTTCCTGATTATAAAAAGAAATTTACTGGCCATTCCGTGAACTCAAAATGACTAATGCCTAGTGTGTGTGTGTGTGTGTGTGTGTGTGTGTGTGTGTGTGTGTGTGTGTTTAAGGGAAAAGGTTGAGAAGCATTAAATCAGCTCTTAGAGATGTTTTATATGACAAGAATGTAAGATAATTAATTACAAAACCAAATTCTGCCCCATGATAAATAATAGTCAACAAGAAACAATAAAATGCCTATTGACTAGAAATTATATGTTGAATACTGTATTTTCAGTAATGTATTAATCTGCTAGGGCTGCCATTACAAAATACTACAGACTGGGTGACTTAAACAACAGATGATTATTTTTCTCACAGTTCTGAATACTACAAGTCCAAGATCAAAGTGCTGGAAAATCTGGTGCCTACTAAGACCTCTCAGCTTGCAGAAATCTGCCTCCTCTCCATGTCCTCACATGACCTTTTCTCTGTATATGCAAAGAGAGAGAAGAAGAGAAAGAGAGTACGCTTTGGTGTCTTTCTCTCTTCTTATAAAGACACCAGTCCTATTGGATTAGGGGTCTACTCTTAAAGCCTCATTTAGTCTTAATTTCCTTTTTAAAGACCATAACTCTAAATAGAGTCAATGTAGGGGGTAAGGATTTCAACATACGAATTGAGGGATACAATTCAGTCTATAACAGATGATAAAAAAGAGAATATGAATAAAACACTGATTTTCTAAAAAACAAACAAACAAACAAAAACCCCCTACAATCTAAAAGTGAATTGGGGCATGGAAATCAACACATGTGCCCACATAGAGCTGTAGTTATTAGATAATTCCATCAATATAAGATTTCTTAATAGCTTCCTTCTGAGACAGATTTCAAAATTAGCAGTCTAGAAGAATTTGATAAAAGGAGAATGAAATGAAATCTTTGAAAGAAAAAATGAATGTTTAAAACATTGAGAAAAAAAATCCCTATTTGAGGGAACTCAATAATTGGATATATATGAACATAGCTACTTTTTGTTGTCGTAAAAGTCTGACTCACAGACCTCAGACCACAAAGAAATAAGTCTGAACTAAAATAGACAACAGTATCTACATATCTATATTTATATATGAGAGTATACATGTTTCTCTACAAACAAGCGTTTTATAAATCTCTTAATTCTAATTATTCACCTGAACAAATGGACATATTTTTAAATAAGTGAATAACTTCTACTGATAAAAGCACATTCATCTATGGTGAAAGAACAAAAAGCTCCTTTTCATAGTTTATTTTTTCTTATGTAGAGAGAGAGAGAAATTCTTGTTGACAATGTGTTGCTACAGAGAGCCTCCCTCCTAGAATTTTTAAGACCTGGGATTTCTCCAGTCATGAATGTTTCTACCCAGACTAGGTAACCTGCATTTCAGGGAAACAAACTGGCAATATTATGTTAACAAATCTAATGCCAGTCTGTGTGTCCTCGGGTATATTTTTAGCTAATCAGCAGACCTTCTGCAAGACACAACACTTTCACAAGAATGGGCTGATTCTGATTCCAATTTGATGTCTTTTATTTTGCTGTGAATTTACCCCAACAAAGCCCATTTCCTACCATATTGCCATTCTCTGTTTGCCAGTAATCTCTTCTGCTAGACTGTAAGTTCTTTGTTGACAATTCTCACCTTGTCCACGTCATATCCCTGGCACCTGCCATGGGCAATATCCTATCGAAGTTTTCAACCTTGGTGCTGAGTGTTCTTGTTAGTCATTTCCCACAATTCTACACATTTCTATTTGGAAAACATGTGTACCAGTCTAGCACCTGAACTAGAAATCTGCACATGACGAGGATGTGCTTGCTCAAAAGAGTAAGTTGGTTACAATATTTTAAATTGCTAAATCTTTACAGTCCTCTCACTAAAAGGGACACATTTTACACTCTCTTATGCTGAAGCTTATAACAGTTTTTGCTGCTTCATGGAATCCTGACATTCATTCTACTTGATATCTCAAGCTTTCTGAAAGTATCTCTTTGTTAGAGACAGCTAGATGATCCCCTGGGTCCATACTTCCCCTTCCACAGTAATAGAATACCTAATTTTAGATGAGCACATGGGTGCCTGGAATAATGATTACATTTCAGAGCAACTTGGTATAGCTTTGCAACTAAAGCTTTTGTCAATGAAATGGAGGTTGAATCAATGCATGCAACTTCCAGAAAGTACCTTAAAAGGAGGAGTTACTATAACAACCCACTCCCTCCTTCCTCCCAGCTAACTGAAGTGTGGGCATAATGACTGGAGTTCCAGTAGCCATCTTGGACCATAAAGTTCTTTGAGTAAGAAAGTCGCATCCAGTGAAACCACAAGACAGAAGAAACTTGGATCCCTGATGCAAAGGATCTCTGACTACACTCTCCACCCTACTCCTTTAATGTGAGAAAACAGTTCCTTGTGTAAGTTGCATCATTTTCCTTTGTTTTGTTTTGATAATCATGGCCAATCTTATCTTTAATCTTAGCCTCTGACTGAGGGAATCATTTATCAGTTCAACATCTCTCAGCAAATATTAGATAATTTATAAAAGTTTTATACAGGTCTTTGAGAAGGAATCTATTTTAGTGCTATCCAAAATGTTATCCATGGACCAGTGACAATCCACAAGCTATTTGTTATAGCTCCATGACAAGATAATCATGGAATTTAAGAGTAAGCATTTACATACTTTTATAGCAATTTCACACTCATCTTATTGACACAGCATGGGTAGTTACCCTTTCCTAGTGAGTCACATGTAATGCAAGCTGCCTACTAATCATGTGCAATAAGATATTATGAAGTGTGAGTTTTACAGTTACTTTGTCAGTTGTCACCCAAAAGTGTTTAAAAATCTGAAAAAGTATAAATATAAACATATGTGATATATGTGTAACATTTTATTCTTACAATAGTTTTAATTTTAATCAACATGGTTTAAATCTATTTTAACATCATTAGCTATATTAGAGAACTGGAATTGGTATTATTAACTCTAATTTCAATTTACAAATAGAACACAAACTTCACTAGATAATTCTGTCAAGAGAAGACCAATCTATTCTTATTGCAATTATAATGTTAACAGATGACAATAAACAAGATTCCAAAAAAAATGAAAACCAAACACCTGTACTAGTTTTACTTAGAAGTATGATCTTTCAGGTACTGAGTTCAGTTTTATAGTCATAATTTGTTCTTAAGTGCTTAGATAGCAGTGTGTTATTTGAGGAGATGCATTGGCTAATGAATCAATGAAACCAATAAAATCTAAGGAATGTTGACCTCCAAATTAAAAAACATAAACTCAAAACCAAAAGAATCAGATTAAAAAATAGAGTCTTGCATTAAAAAGCCACCAGAAACATAAGTGTTTTTGGGGATTAATAAAATAACACTTGGGATTGCTAAATCTAAAGACTCACATAAATTTATCGAACTATTAATAAAACTTCAACAAAGATGTTTGATTGGAAACACTAAGAGAATCTCATCCAACACGGTAACTCAAATGTCATTTTCCAGTAAAACCATTGCACGGTGCAGGCAATCCATAACAAAAAATATAACAAAGCAAAACCAATACAACTAGTAATATAATGTTCATGGCAACTGGAGAGATACACAAATATTGCTGAAACATCAATTCCTTTACATATGTAAAATTTGAGCATGACAGTAATATAAAGAATTTGTTTTCTGTTTCATTTTCAACAGCACAACCAGCTCTAAACTATATAGAATCATGAGGGATTAATCAACAAATATAACTGGAAGCTTAAAAGTTGGGAGTATGTTCTGATGTCATAGCTACATTAACAGGAAAATATTCTGGAATAGCTGTGCCACAGTATGAATGAATGAACTGCTTCTTTCTTGAAGAAAGTCTTGTTATAAAACAAAATGTTAGCTGAACTAAAAAGTGCATCTAGTGGAAATCATAAATTATATACAAGCTAATGCACTAAGTTTGAGATTATTATTTTTATTTGTAATCATATGGAAGCTGCTTATAAACAATTATTAGAATATTATGGTTACTGAAGAGAAAAGTTCTCTTAGTAATATACAAAGGGGACCCCCCCCAAAACGGAATTATCTTTTGTAGGGCGGGTCCCTTGTAGTACAGTTTTCTCTGTTAGATAAGTGTTCCAGGAACCCATCGGCATTGGCGTACCAGTTAGCATTGCTGTGAGAAGCTGCGTCCAGCTTCAGTAATTTTTTTTTTTTGAGTTCTTTTAGCACATTTGCCCATTTCATGACAGTTGATTTATGAGCATACCTGCCCACACTGCACTGAGTGTTCAGCAGTTTTTGATCAAAAACGGCATGACTCCTGTGCTTCACCCTCCCTATTAACCAATATCTCACCAGACAACTTTTTTTGTTTCCCCAGATGAAGTAAGTCCTCAAAAGGGAAACATTTTGCCATTGTGGAAGAGGTGAAACAAAAAATGGCAGAAGCATTAAAGGGCATCAAAATTGGCAAGTTCAAAAACTGTTTTGAGCAGTGGAAAAAGTGTCTTAATAGGGTATTGCATCAAACAGAGAGTACGTTGAAGGTGACTGAAGTTTAAACACGTAAAAATAAATACACAATTTTAAAAATAAGTTCTAGGTTTTTCTGGGGTCCTCAGTAGTATGAACTACTAAACAAACCTATTGTGTTTCTGCAAGATAAGAAACAGCCTCAACATTCCAAAGATAGAAATTAGACAGCCATTCATGCTTATTTCTGTGATAACGTTGATATTTTAAAGATCTTAATACTTCCATGCAAATAAAGATGTGACATGTTCAATGGCAGATAATATTAAAGGGCAAAAAGTTAGAAGCTTGGACAAAGTTTTTGCAGAGTGTTAATGGTCATAAGTTAATAATAAGTAGTAATGAAGTAAGGATTGATCTCAAAATTACATATCTGAAAAATTATTGTCATGTACCTTCTAAATCTCGTAGAAAGTTTTGAATTTAATTTTTCATTGTAAGAATATCTCACGGATCCAGAATTCATTTCTTTTATTAAAAGTTAAGTTAATTTTAACTTTAAATTTAAAGAATAAGTTGTTCAAATTTGTTATTGACAAAGGATTAAAGATAAGTTTTGAAAATGTTGTATCACTGGCTTCTTTTGGCAAAAAGTTAAAAATGAACATCCTGAGTTCAGTAAAGTGACTTTAATTTTTGTTCTCACATTCATGTCAAAATCACTCTGAGAGACTAGAATCTCCACTGTAAATGCTATTGAACAAAACAGAAAAATCATTCTCATGAGTAGTATAATTGTCAATCCAACTATACTACATCAGTTAATATATCATAATTATATAACATACTTATATATTGCATTTAAAACCTAAAATATTGATATATATTGTGTTCATTAAGAGTGTGCATATAGTCATTTAAAATGGAATATTGCTATTTTGCTCATAACTTCATTAGTTTATAATTGCAGAGATAAAAAAAACTATCAGTACAAAAGTGATTATCTAGAGTTACTTATTTGTATACATTAGATGAACAATACGAGTTTTATAAATTTTTCCCTATGTTTATTCTGATCATGTTTATTAAGATCAATGTTATGTCTGTAGATCTAATAATAAAATTTGGCTTGTATTTTATATGTCTTTTGTTCTTTTTATTTTTCTAGGAATTGATGAATAGTATATTTTACTAAAAGTACAGGTCTGGGAGACATTGGAAAGCAAAAGACAGGCACACTGGTCCTTCTCCACAGATGGTCTGAGAAGCCCTCACGGATTATTTCTCTGCCTCCAGTTTACCATCTCTAAGCTAATCCAAAGTCAGCCTTCTACTTTTCCCGAATCACCCTTGCCTAACCCTACTTGGACCCCTTGCCTACCTTAGGCACATCACCTACAAAATCAAGATGAAGTACACGCAGGCTGCGTTGTGACTCATAAAGGTGAAACACTTAAACGCTCACAGAGACCGGGCTAAGACAAGCAGATGAGTGCAAGGACCAAGGGAAGAGCATGTGGCTAGTCCTCAGCTTCAGGTCAGCGTGTCCAAGCAGGAGCACGGTCCAGGGTTGCCAGATCCTTACAGTTATTTCAAGAGAAAGCAGATGTCTAAATTTTTACATAGAAATACATGCACTTAAAAATGCTAAGAAGTAATTCATCTTTTTACAGACCACAAGACCAGTTAAAGAACATGCATGTGTGGTCCAGATTTGGCCTATGGACTCTACTTGGGGACTATTGGGCCTTCACATTCTCCTGACAGCAAAAATGAGACCAGAAAACGCAAGTGGTTTCTGCCAAGTTCTGCCTGCAGGTGGATTTTGGCAATTTACTTTTAGTGTTTCCCATCTATGGAAAACAGCTGCTGATGTGATCCAATGTTTTAAGAGCACACTTCTTGCCTCCATCTAGCCTGAGGCACCCCCATAATCGGGCTCAGGTCCCAAAATGAGCATGAAACAGACTTCACGTGCAGATCCACACAGGATGTATTCAACAAGAGGTCCTATGACTTTTGAGCTACTTGTCCAGAAAAGCGTATAAAAATGGGTCACGGTGCAAAAGAGGAGAGCATCTGAGGAGGCCGTCTTTGAAGGGAGCTGGGAGTGAGTTCCCTAACCCCACTAGGAGCAATGAAGAGAGCAGTTATCTTTTCCCTCAGTTCAAGTTGGGAGAAGGGTTTTCCATGGGACAACTCAGAGGACACGATATTTCTTCCTTCCACTGGGAACTGTGGAGGTCTGGTGCTGGGTTTATGCAGGAGACGGCTAAACTGTCTGATAGATTCAGCCATGTTGGGATTGGCCTATACTCCCAGTTGGGTGAGTCAAGGGATGCACAAATGTTTCCTGTCAGTGTATACACAATCACTCTCAGAAATAGGAGGAGACCAGTGTGTGCTTAAGCTTCAGGAGTGTCATGTAATTTTACCAGCTGATGTTTATAAAAGAGTTTAAAGTGCTATATAAGTACTGAATGGCATTGTTCTTCCACAGGGCTTTCATGGACAAGATAAAAGATAGAAATTCCCTCTCTGCCTTCCAGGGCCTTTCCCAGCCCCTTCTTCTTTGTGTGCTCCATCTACAAACTATAATGTATCTGCCCCGAGATCCTGAGATGGCCTTTCCCATGAAGCCCCATTATTATTCATCGTCTATGGAAAGAAATCACTTTAGGTCTGAATCGCCTACAAGCTATGGGAGTGTCCAGTCAAACCCAGTACAGTGTAGCAAAGATCTCATTATCTACTGGTGGTTTCATTTAAAGAAATGCTTCATTCACTGCAGGGATGGTGATGTCTGGGGTGGGCATGTGATTTGCATTCACTGTGGGGCTCTTAGTACCTGAAACAAGTGAATTGTATTTCTGTGCTGGCCTCCGCTTTTCTTTTTCTCACCCAGTAGCTCTTAATTCTGTATCCACAAGATCTCCAAACCCCGATACAAAGCAAACAATAGAGGCCTCAATTTAGAAACTGTAACTCTGGATTCAGGGAGCTAAGCCAACATCCAAACCCTCCGTGAATTTTCACAGCACTTACTGCCTGTGTCATGGGTTTGGCACTTGATTATATTCCATTTAGCACATAATTATATCCCTACTCTCACATGTTTTTCTTTCATTGCTTTTAAGTGTTCAGTTATTTGTCCCAATACTACAGTAAGTCCCTGGACAGCAGAGACCACTTTTCACCCTTCAACAGAGAGTCACAAACTCAGCACAGTGTTAGGCCCAGAGCAGACATGCAATAAACACCCGCTGAGCTGAATGGAGTGGAATGAGCCACCAGATTTACCTTCCAACATACCATGTGGTTGATGAGGAGAAAAGGTAAAACTAAATGAGCATTCAGTTTGTAACTGTCTCTTCTCCTGCCGGAAAGTCGTAAGCTTCTTTACTGGGTTTCTGGTGGGAAAGGCATGGTATTCCTGAAGCTTCAGCGTAGGCATGTCCAGGGGGAGCACCTTCTAATGGGAAGTAAGGGTCTGGGTGGATAGTGACCATGACTCATTGTCAAGTCTATGTGGGAGCCTGGGTGGCTATAACCTCATATGAAAAGTATTTCCACTCCATCCTGCTCTTTCTCACGCTCAAGCTTCTTGGGCCACCCTGTTTCTGTAAGCTTCTCACTACTAAGTATGATCCTCCAACCATCAGCATCAGCATCACTGGAGGGCCTATTAGAAATGCAGAATGTCAGGCTGCATCTCAGACTTAATGAATTAGGACCTATTTAACAATGTCCCCAGGTGAGTCCTATGCACAGTACAAACTGAGAAACTCTACTCTAAATAGGACCTTGTTAAGCATCCTCCTTAAGGAGACAGATTCCTTGAGCTAAAACTGCAGAATAATACAGAATAATCTGGAGAGCTGTCTGGGGTATAAATGATGCTTTTTTTTTTTCCTCAGGAGAAAGAGAAGCTTCACAAAACAGCAACAGCACAAATTATCTCCAACCCACAGAGAGGCACAGAGCTCCAAAGAAATCAATCCAGGCCAAATGGTCAGCAAAGCACTGTTAGAAAGAATGGTAATGAATGGTGATAGCCAGTGAAAACAGCTCTCCACATCCTGCTCTCTGTTGCCACATATTCTCTAGGACATCCTGCCCTTAGCATGGTGTTAGTCCAGTATGACAGAGCAAGCCTACAGCATGTTCAAAGACATATTCTAGTGGAAGTCCAGAATCTTGACAGTCCTTAAGACACAAACAGTGGTTACCTCCCTGGACAAATGAGTAAAAGTCACTACAATGGGCTTATTTTACTGGGGTGAACCCTGAGCCTCAGATTTGGTCCAAGCTCTTGCAGTCTCCAACTGTGCAGTTTGTTCCTCCTTACCCTTCACCTGAGTACACTCTGTACAGGTTTCAAGGCCTAACTCAAATCCTGCTCTGTCCACAGCATCTCACAGATCACTCAAACCACACTGGGGACATCCTCCAAGGCACCGAGGCTTAAACAATTTCACGGAGACATTTTTCCTCAACAAGGCTATAAATCCCCTGAATGGGAAAGATGCATGTCTTTCATTATGTTCTGCACCCTTTCCACTCCCCCTGAATATTACAGAGACTTACAGATCACTCAATATGTGAGGAAAGGCACTCAAACACTCATTTTGAACTGGCATGATCATTCAGCAAATCACCTCTCAGGAAGGACCTGGATTAGCCCATTAGCCTAGAAGTCTTCCTGTTGCTTTCTAAAAGCCCAACACTCTCCATACGTCAATATCCCGGCTTGGCTGTGAACTGAGTGACTGCCTTCCCTTCAGAGAAACTCAGAGTCCGAAGGCAGAATCATGTGGAGAGTCCAGATGATTGGGCTAAGAGGAGACCCTCAGTGTGACAATGGCCAGAGATGCTTACCCCAGAGGACTAGGCCAAGCAATTCCATCCACTTTCCTATGACTCTTGGGTAGTACTGAACTCATATCACGATGATAATGGCAGAGAGAACTGAGAGAAAAGTATCATTGATAATAATAATTGCAAACCGAGGTTATCCTACAGAGCAAGCCATAATTCTAACCTCTACTGGAAAAATAGCTGTACTTCATAGTCACCCCAGCTGTGGTGCTATGACTGGAAGAAGACAATTTGAGAAAGTGACCAAAGGAGTATTGTTTACTCCTAGGCATGTTGTTATTGCTTAAGGAAACTATGCATATCAAGCACAATGTTTCAGGCTCTCGGCAAGAATTTGTAACTCTCAGACTGCTTACCAGCATCTTGCAAGGCACCAAATCCTTAAAATTTATACTCAATCCTCTATATTTCCCCTTAAAATGAAAAAAACGTAGAAGTAGTTGGTTTGTACAGGTTTGGGATCCAACAAATATTGATGGAAAAAAAATTTGCTGATTTTTCACCAGCTTTCTATCCGTGGCCTAAGGGAAGTTGCGTCTGCTTTTAGGTTGGAGAAATGAACCTATTGTCTCAAAAAGCAGGAATAGGAATGCTAAGTCTCCAAAAGAAAGTGTTGTGAGAAAGGTAGTGAAAGATTTACCACTTTTCTTTTTCCTTTTCAAAAGAAGTCAATGGCCATTCAGTGTTTACATAAGAACAAAGACTCCAGGGGATAAAAGATGAAGGTAAATATTTGTAATAATGTGTCATTGCATTTTACATAATGGGCCAGCCGTCTTTGAAATCTCACAGCTTTTATATCTACAGGTCTATTTGTTTTTTCTTATTTGCTCTTATGAGGCAAGTCTCTCTCTTAGGTTGTCAGCCACCAAAGCGGCTAGCAAATACAAGGACACGAAGGAGCACTCTGCCAACATGACCTCAGAAGTATTTACATACTGTGATGGTGACTATGATATAATTCACTTTCTCCATTGCTATACTCTGTGCCAATTAATAGTCCAATGTGTCCTTCACGGATGTGGTCAATGTTGATTCAAGATAAAACAGCAAAGACAAATATCAGCGTGCCACATAAAGGTATTACTTACCATGAAAGCATTGTTTCTTAGCACCCACTACCTGGATTGCACCAACCGAGATTCTGATCTCATAGGTCTGGAGTTCCACAGACTGGGCATCAGGACTTTTAAGCAGTCTGCCCCACCCCCACCCCCCCGCCTCCCCCAGGGGATTCTAATGGGCAGCTTCGATTGAGAAACACTGCATTGGTGAATTCACAGAATGTTTTGTATTCTATTTGGACACAATTAAAATTGGCTTTATAAACTCATGTGAGATGTTAAAACCTAGACCTGCAGAGAAATGGGGAGAGAGGCACAGAAATATAAATAGCTGAAGAAGCAATGCCACCGTGCCCCAACCTGAAATCTGGGGAAGGAGAAAAAACACACACATAGCAATAACAAAAGGTGAAGCTTGATTACTACGATTCTTGAAAACCAGAAAATAATATTCCAGGAGACCAGCAGATCAGAGGCCAACAAAAGCTCAGCAGAAGTTCAGTGGCAATTAGTAAATTCTCTAAGCAAGTTTACTTCTGCCCCATTCACCCAAGGCAGCAGTGGGAAGTGGCTGCTACTCTTACCCTCTGAGCCTGGGTATTGTCCTTGGGGACCTCAGGCCTCTCCTGGGATTTCCCTCTGCTGTGGAGATCTCCATACCAGCCTGGAGATCAATGGCAAGCAGCTCTGTTGCCAGAGCCTAAAGGAAGGTGAGCAGAGCGATTTGAGGGGATGGAGGGATGTCAGAGAAGCCTCCTGATAAAAATAGCCTCAGCTTCCAGATGCTCAGGAGCTCCCCTTTTCCCTTCCATCTCTTCAAGGCCAAGGCCTGCAGGTGGCCCATAAAACTCCTTTCTGTATACAAGTTGAGAAGGCTGTGCTCCAATCATATGGCAGCAGATTGGAAAGTGATCACTTGGCATGTTGACCACCTCTCCTCACTGCTAGTGGAGAGAAAGGGTTTTGCTGCTAGTTAAGAGAAGTTGAGGCCCCAGAAAAAGTTTGAGACAGTTGAAGCAGAGGTAGAGTGGATGACAACTTCTTGATGTCCCTAATATCATACAGAAAAGAAGGGCAAAGAACAGGACACTTGCTGTTTAACATGTATGTGTTAGTATGGTGTCAGCTTTCATCAAGTGAAGTATCAAGAAAAAAACGCTGATATTTTCTTCTAGAATCCATAATCATTCTCACGATAAGAAAAAAAAAAGATTTTCTGGGCTAGGTATGGTTTTAATAATTATAGTTTTGCAGTATATATTACATATATATCACATAATATATATCTAAATATATAAAATATATATAAATATGCATTTTTCTGTGAATCTTTGACACTTAGATTTAATTCCTATGACACAATAATTATGTATATTGTTAAACATGTTTTATTGTTAAGTCATTTGGTTAAAAAAAAAACCTCTATCCAGGGACATTTAATCTTATAGCTCCTTGGACAAACATTAATACAAAAGTTAACCTAAAATATCAGTGGTTTAGTTAGAGGTTTACAAATTATAGAGAATACTGTTCCCAGTAGTTTCCTCATGCTATCGTAGCCTTTGTCTTTTTCTGCTTCTCCCTTCATTGTCAAAATATATCTGTCAGGGCAAGATTTTTGACCATGGTAAAGAAATCAGCAAATCATTCCAGAAAGCAACTATAAAATTGGACTAGGGCTTTGGAAACTAAGCAAAGACAAGAACGAACTAACTAACAAACTGAGAAGCATTTACATAAAAAAAAAAAAAAAACTAAATAATTTTTTACCTCCAGGGTATTCTTGCCCAGGGCTGTTCCCATTGTCCCTCTAGCTGAGGCAATTTGGTAGTTCTGCCAGGGCAGGGCAGGCCATATAAACCAGCAATTGTTTTTAAAACGTGATATACCATAAGTATATTGGTATACTAGACAAAAACATTTCACTTTTAAAGCAAAAGAATTGCGGATAATGTTGGCAGGAGAAATGGTCAAGAATATGGGCTAAAAGTCCAATATAGCTAGGTCAAATTCTAACTCTGCTCTGTAGCTGTGTGACCCCATGCAAGTTACTCAGCCTCTCTGTGTGTTGATTCTCTGATTTGCAAAATGGGTAGGGCTATAACAATTTTATAGGGATGTTACAAACATCAAGTCTGATGATGTGTAAAGTACCTAGACTAGATATTTGAGGAGAATATATTTTCAGTAAATAATAGCTATTATTATGGTATTCTTTTCCAATTTTCAGAGAAACAAAAAGAAAATTAATTTAGAGATACAATTCTATGAATGTTCACTTTTTATCCTAAAGAATTTTCTTAGGATATTTTGCTTTTTACATCATCTGCCTACAGTAGCCATATGTTTAGATGGGAAAAACATTTCTAATCCATATGATAAAAGTATCCTTTTAACTTTTATAATTACCATTCTATAAATATTAATGAGGGAGTGTTCTTAAAGAACGTGTTGGTCAAAATGTCTCCCATTTAAAGGAACTGTTAGTAGCAAGAGAAAAATGGCACATACTACTAGTGAACTTGAACCTGGTGGAGCAGTTAATATCTCACCTCTGTGGGTTGTTAGATAAAGTTAGGTTATTTCATAGCAAGGAGAGTTCTAAGGATTCTTGATGAGGTTTTGTTTTATCCCCTGCAATATGGAGAATAGCTGTGGCAGGTGTCCAGGGGTTTTTTTCCTCCAGCAAGTTTTGACATAACTGCTTTGAAATAATCTGTGGTAGATCAGAATTCCCAGGCAACAGAGTCTGAGGTTCTGAGATCGCATGCTGAAGCTTTTGGGGAGACAGCTTTCAGGACTGGGCCAAGAGAGAGTCTGAACAGGGAAGCATGTGCTACCGAGGCCTCAGCTGTCCTTCAGGGAGCTCGGGGGCTGCAATGGCCCCCCAGATTTGTGCTGCCTTGAAGCACATGTGTAAGCCATTGGGTGTAGGCAGCCCCTGGCAATGACCTTGGTCAAGGCAACATGATCTTGGCCGAGACAGCACTAATGGCCTAGAGCAATTCCTGGAGGAGAATTGACTGACAGCCATCACTTGGCACACTTCCAGCAGCTGGAAGAATAGTGCCTCAGTCCTGAAGTGGGACCTGAGTAGATCACCATGCTGCAGTTTCAGAATCTGAGCCTCTCCTTGAGAATGGCCAATGACTGTATAGCCACAGTGGTTGATTGACATTAATACAAAAGTTAACCTAAAATATCCTTTGTTTCTGTTCTTCCTACTGTTTTTTTGTTTGCTTGTGACTCGCTTGATTTGAATTTTTATGTCCCAAACTAAACTATGTCTATCTTTTGACATGGATCATTGGTGCCCTCAGAAGGGCAGTCCCATATCTGAGGGAGAATGCATTTCAATATCCAGAGAGAGTCCCCACCTTGCTCCTTCTAGCTCAATATTGCTTGGTTCAGGAGAAGACTTCCTAAAGTTGAGAAGCTTTGATCCCAGAGTTTGGATTTTAAATTAAAACTCTGTTTGTTGATACAGCTGAGAGTGATTTTGTGTGTATGGTGGTTGGGGGGATTGAATTTATTGCCATAATGGGCAAAATATACTGATTTCTGCTTCTGAATTCAACAAATACATCTTTCCATCTTACTGAAGCGATGGGCTGATATATGGCCTGTGGAATTAAGCCTGTGAAGGTGAATAACTGGTTTGTTAGGCAAAGGCAGATCAGAACAGCCTGTCCATGTCTGGTATGTAAGGGTAGTGCCCAAGCAGGGAGGCAGATGGTTGTTTTGTCCCAGAAAACAGCTGCTTTGGAATTTCTGTGATTAGATATTTGGGGGAAAGCCGATAAAGTGGGGAAAACATAAAGGAAAAAATGAAGAACAAAGAAAGAAGAAGAGAATTATTGGGAGAGAAAGAAAGAAAAAGAATAAAGGAGAGAGTTGTATTTTTTCTCTTCTTTGGCCAATAATAACTAAATAAATTTTAACTCAAATGAAGAAAGAAGGGAATGGCATTGAATGATTACTCCCCCATATTCACAACCTCTGCACCATGTGTAAACTAAGCTTGGCAATGAGAGATAGTGATGATGATGATGATGATAATGGTGGCGGTGGAAGTGGAAGAGGAGGAAAGGAAGAAGATTAACAAACAAAACCACAACCAAAATAGGAAATAGAGGATGGTTGCCTCATGAGTCCATGAACCTGCCCCAAAATCTTCTCCACTGGAATTTTTTCTTAAAATTTCAAAATCTCTGCTGAAATTCTTAAAGAATTAAAAACTTGAGGATTAGTAGAAAAAGCATGATCCCTACAGTGAGAATATCTGTTTCAAGTCATATTTTGGCCACTTAATATCTGCTTAGTTTTGGTTCCATCATTAATCTCAAGTCTTATCTATGAAATGAAACACAGAGTTGATTTAAAAATTAGTAAATATTAATGACAGTGTTTTGTATCCTATAAGGTGCTACATAAATTTAATACCAGATTTTGCCGGAGATAATGCATTTTTGTGCCTAGTTTCCTGAATCAAGGCATAAATAACTCAGATCCTTCTTTGTTTTTACTTAGCTTTGTGACACACCAATTGAAGGGCTATTATAAACATTTCATCTCTTAGTTGATGAGATAATACTTCCTCCCCTAGGCAATAAAGAGTGGTGGACTGGTAAACTTTACATTTTATAAAAATCAGACATTTACTAAATTCAAATTGTTCTTACATTTTATGGCACTAAAACTAAATCTCCTTTGAAAATCTCCATCAAAAGATTTGCATTGCTTTATATTCATTTTTAAAAATGTAACTATCTTAATACACCCAATGATGACTCTGTGGCAATATACGATACTATAATCCACCCACACGGCTTTTGAATCACCAAAGAAGAATTAAAGAGAGACAGCTTTTATCACTGTGACAAGTGTACTTGATTTATTTTAACTCTCTCAGAACTTGTCATCAGTAAATACCGGAACTTTAATTACCCCAAAGATCCCATTCCTCAGTACATGAGAAAGCTAGGATTTTATTGTAACCACTGAACTCTAGTGAAGAAAGAACCCCAAATAGGTATACAGATACATGTTTTCATTTGCTTTTCAGCTGGACTTTTCCCTCTTCAGACTTTGGCCATTACCTGTGGCAGGTAATCAGTCACTCTTTTGCAGTCACAAGCGTCACAAGGGAACACACTTTCCATACTCCTCCATCTTGCTTCTTTGCTTATGCATTCGATATTTCTCCTAGATCCGAGACATAGTACTGATGTGTTGACATAGTTAAATGGTTAATCCAGAAAACTTCTCAATTCTCCTCCTCCTCTTCCCTTGATTCATTTGATATTTTTGGAAGACCTTTAAGGAAACTGTGCCTCCACAAAGATAACAGCCAGATGATGAATATACAAAAAAAGGGCAAAAAGCTTGCTCACACAATCCATGTAAAACAAGAATGACATCTGGATACCACAAGGTAAAATTCATAGTAAAATTGTCTCCCGAACTTTCTGTTATGGAAGCATAAAGGAAGAAATGCTGTCAAAACCCATCTATACTCCAGAAAAACTGTGTCTTGTTCAGTTGGTCTGGGCCTAACCTGTGTTTTAATTGAGATGTTAACAAGTACTGAAGGTTTAGTGTTCCCACTGCTGAAGATTCAGAGTAGTAGTAAGTCATGGTGGCTAATAATCATAAAAGGTTGCTTGTTTCCATATGAAATAGAGTCTAAGAAATTTTATTTTTCATTTTCAAGCTCTATGAGGGATACTCAAAATAAAAGAAAAAGAGATTTCAAGATTCCAAGTAGTCTGAAAAATCCATTTATGTACCAAGACAAAATCTGACCAAAGCTTTTTTCACTTCTCAAGGCTCTGCTCATTTTCAGTCAGTGCCTATGTTTTGTGATGTCTGGGGACTCTGAGGTGTCATCCTAAGACTGCGATCTGCATCTGATTTTGCACATAAGAACCCAACTTGATGCAGATCACATATTTTGCTGTCTGATGAGGGCACCCCTGGAGTTACTCCCCTTGTATTTAATGCCTCCGGGAAGTGAGTTTTTTCAGAGGTCTGTCCTTTCATGCTTCTGTGCTGGTGCTTAAGCCACTGTTGCCATTTGAAATATTTCTTCTCCTTCAATTCTCAGCCTATTGAAATAGTTTGAATCTTACTCAAATAGCACCCCCTCTCTAAAGTTCTTCCTTATTCCCCATGACTAGAATGAATTTCTTCTGCCTCTACATTCTCTGTAATGTCTTTTTGTCCCTCTATCTTGCACCTATCTATCCTTTTTTATAGTTATTAATCTCATGTCTATGCTTCCTTTTCTGCAGGAGAAATTCATAAAGATTCTGAATGCTCCAAATAAATTGAGAGAGCTGGAAGTCAGACTTGTTTCGAACTATATGATTTTGTCACTGATATCTAAGTTATGCTTTGTTCAAGATTTTTAAAATTTCTGATCTAGTACCTCTCTTCTACTTTCACATCCAGATTTTCCCAGAGAAACACTTTTTAAAAATGTCTCTTTACCTTACTCTGTTTTCTTGCTGTAATGGGGAGAGTACAGAGACCCAAAAAATAAAATCCTGTTTTTAAGAGTTGCCATAGCTTAGGAAATCATACAGAGATTCCATTATACACCTCGGAAAGCCAGAGGCAAGACTTCAACCCAGAAGGACAACAATTTAGGGATGTTTGTTTTATTCTAGTCCCCTGGATCGGAAAGAGAAAAATGTCTTCCACCATCCATCTCCCACAATGAATTCACTCTACAAGTGTTAAGCAGATTCTTGCTCCCAAATCAACTCTTCACTAAAGCAGACTCCAACTAACAGAAACAGTACACAAAGAATAAACACACCATGGAAAACATTTGAGTGTTTTTTTCATATTACGAACTCCAAACAACACAGGTTCCTGCAAAACCTATGGTGACAAAGAGCAGAGACCAACCTGCTACCACCTCCTCCACCCTTCGTGTCCCCATGATTCTTGTTTCTCCCAGACCTTTTTCTCAAATAAACAAGTAACTGGTTTGTATTCCTAAAAGTGAAGAATTAAACAAAGTTTTCCATGGAATTGATACATGTCATTCTTGTCTTCTTAAGGGTGAAGGGTGAATCTAGAATATAATATCAGGGCAGAAAACCAAATATGAGATGCCCAAATTAACCTGGATTTTCAAGATGCCCAAATTAACCTGGATTTTCCTAGAGACAAAATATATTGCTTTTTTCTTATAACCTCTTTAGCAATATGGAAAAGAATACCAGCAACTTGTATGCAATTTTAGCTTAACTCTTAACCTTCAATTATCCTGTCCTCTAGGTAAAAGTGACCAGATAGCTAATCTGGTAGCAGTAAAACAGTTTTAGAACTATTTCTAGGTAGAAAATCAGGACTCTATTTCCAAAATCTACCCATTAACCCTTATTTTCTAGGATAACTAAAGGGAGAAAAGAAACAAATGAGTCAATTCTTGAGACCATTCAGGAAAAAACCCTGATATCACGCACCGTTTAGAATTACTCAATTGCCAGTAAGAGGTAGCCCTGCACAAGGACCTGTGGAAAAGGCACAAAAGACATAAGCTCCTTTGTTATCCACCAGCACAGACTGTCATCTGAACAGGACAAGGTGCTTAGCCAGGTCATACTATGTCTAGGATGCCCAGGTGCAACATTCCATAGAAAAGCATTCTTAAGATGTCCAGAGATCCTGGGGAGAATTCAGTCATTACTAAAGGTGATTCGTGCACAAGAAATGCAAGCTATTGTGCAGAGGTCACTTTACTTCCTGTGGCTTCCCTGCCACTGTCTACCTCCTTCATAGGCTTAAGTGTGTGTCAGAATACCACTAGGGAAAACGAGAATGCAATGCTGCTTTTGATAGCTTCGTGTTCAAGGGAGAAATCTGTAATTCACATAAACTATGTTAACGTTACTTTTGCTGAAATCTTGCAAAATACATAAAATGCATGTTTCACTTTGTTACCTGCTTATGTTTTAGAAATATTTGCAATTATTGGAAAGATAAATGCCCCTTCCTCTTTAAGAAGCCAGCTGCACCTTTTATTCAGGCAAATGATTCAGGAGGGAATGAATTAGGGACATTAGCCAGTACACACAGTTATGTTCTATCCCTTTAGAGAATAGTACAGTGCCAGGGAAGAAGGAAATAAGGGGGCTACAAAAACAGGAGGCTTCAGATGGTGAGTGTGAATTGAGGGGAGAAATCTTATAATTACGTTGGAATATATTTACAGCTTCTACCAAATAACAGGAATAAATACTACCTGTTTTCTAAATAGTAATACAAGATGAAAATTATTTTACCAGAAATTAATTCAGAAAATACCCATAGTATATTATGTATAGATGCATGTAGGTAGGTGTGTGTACTTGCATATGTGAATAAAACTAAAGTGGAGATCAGCATAGATCCGTGAAATACTGATCATTTATTTTATTGTGAATATTTTATGTAACCTCCACAACTGAGTACCCTTTAAACACTTACCTTACTGAATGAATCCATGACGAATTGGGTGTAAGAATAACAAATAAATCTGCTATAGTCAAAAACTCCTTGATAAATATAGAACATTTGGCATCTGTACTCTGGGGAGAATTAGAAATAACTTGTATAAGCTCAGAAACTGTCTATAGGGGTGAAGTAACTTCACAAATCCAAAGCTTATCAGAATAAGAAGACTAAATACTGAAGAGATCTCAGATTGTTCAAAATTCATTTAATACATTAAATGCAGTTACAATTTCAATCAAAATATAAATGAGACATTTCTTTATTTTTAAAATATTTTATCTGACACGATTATTCTAAAGTTTGTCTGGGAGAATGAATTATAAAAGTTTTTTTTAAAGTTTTTAATAAGAGAGATAAAATAACAAGCAGAGGGAATTTATTTAAATATTAAGCCATCTTTAAAACACTAATGATTAAAATAGTGTGGTGAAAATTTAGTAGGAATAAACAGATCAATAAAACAAAATATAAAGTTCAAAAGCAAATGCAAGTGCACATAAAACATGATTTTAATGGGTTTCATGCCAAATTATTAGAAGAATAATAAATTAGTTAGGTGCTAAGCTAGATATAGAACTTCTTACCACATAATATACACCAAATTAAATTCTAGACATACTCAAGAACTAAATATGAACAATAGCAATAGCACCATTAAAAAAATCTGATAGAGAATATTATGAACATTTTTCTGACTTGGGGAAGGAAGTTCCGACTAAGCAAATATTTAAGGACATAATTAATTTTTAAAATAAATGGATAAATTTGACTACCTAATAAGCAAAACTTCTGAATGTCAAAAGTGTCATCAATAAAATTTAAAACAAGTGGAAAATTTACACACGTTCACAAAAAGAATAATGAAAAAGAAACTCAATAGATAAAAAAGATTAAGATTATAATTATACAGCCTTTAGAAATCAGCAACAAAAGCAACAAAATTAAGATCTTAAAAATGAGTGCAGTATAATAGACAATTCACAAATGAAGAAATAACTGAATAATAAATGAGTTAGTATTCTTTCTAATTACACACATAAATTTAAACAATGAAATATAATATTTTGCTTACCAAATTGCCAACAGCTGAAACAAGGGGTCCTAGTTGGGGTGCAAAAAAGTGGAGGCTTCCATTTGCTACTGGAAAAAAGTGAAGATGTTTCTACTTTCTAGGAGGGTAGAATATGTATTCAAAGCCTTAAAAATATGCATACTCCTAATCATAAACTTCCCCCAAGAAAACTAATCTGATATAATTTCTAATATTTATGTATGTATATTAATTGCATGTTATTTATGTTTTAAAAAAGTTAAAATAGTGAAAATTAAGTAAATGTGTAAAGTCACTTAAAAAGATGCTATAGAATAGCAGTGATATGAGGGAGATTTTAATAATATATGGCTGAGAGGAAAAAAAGCATTTAAAAATAGTGTGGTCGCCGGGCTCGGTGGCTCAGCCTGTAATCCCGCGCCTTTGGGAGGCTGAGGTGAGTGGATTGCCTGAGCCCGCGGGTTCGAGACCCGCCTGGGCAAGCAAGACCTCATCTCTACAATAAATCAAAAAATTAGCCGGGCGTG
>CAUYQG010181063.1:0-23698 GCA_963574415.1 Tarsius wallacei | reverse complement strand
TGCTTAGTACAAAGATATCAGAGCTTTGTTTCACAGTTTTGTTTGTGGAGAGCCCACAGTCTTGGACTCCTCTTCCTCCAACTATTATGGGCACACTTTGGTCAATAAGGTATATCCAGTTCTACTTTTCTTTTTTTTTTTGAGTTGGAGTCTCACTCTGTCACCCAGACTTGAGTGCAGCGGCCGTTCCCAGCCACCGCAGCCTCGACCCGCTGGGCTCCGGCGATCCTTCCGCCTCAGCCTTCCAAGTAGCTGGAACTACAGGCGCGTGCTACCACGCCCGGCTGATTTTTGATTATTTTACAGATGAGGTCTCACCAAGTTGCCCAGGCGGGTCTCTAACCCGCGGGCTCAGGCAATCCACTCACCTCAGCCTCCCCAGGCGCGGGATTACAGGCTGAGCCACCAAGCCCGGCTAGATAAAAGATCTTTAAAGAACAATGTTATCTTGTGCTTTGGGAGAGACAGAGGATTAAGAGGTGGGGGCGGGGGCAGAGAGAGGCCTTGAGGTTTCTTCTAAGTTCAGGATATCAAAGCACCATATTTTGGGGTATCCGTTTCTGAGCCCCAACGCTGTGAACATGGGTGTTGGCCTTACTACTTTTTCTGCAACCTGCTCTGCACACTTCTACCTTGAGGACTTTGCACTGCTGTTCCCTCTGTCTGGAATGCTCTTCCCTAAGGGCTCCATATGTCTCCTGCCTCACTTTAGGTCTTTGCTTAACTGTTGCCTTCTCCACACGTCCTATCCTGATCACCTTATGAATACTGCAACCTGGTCCTCCCATTCCCTTTACTCTATTTTCTTTCTTTTTTCTCTAGTGCTTATCACTTTCTAACTATAAGTACCATATAATGCACTTATTTAGTATATTTATTGTCTAGCATCTGCATCTTTCCATGAGAATGTCAACTCCCCAAGAGCAAGGATCAGTGTTTTATTTCAGGCACCCAAGTAGATAGATGCTTAATATATAGCTTGTTGAATGAACTTAAAATCACAAGCCTAAGTTAATTTCTGAGTTACAGATTTTAAACTGGAATCACAAAACTAATGTGTTAGGTGCTCTAACTCAACAAACTTGAAAGGAAGTACCTACAGAAACCTAGAAAAAATTTAGCTTATTCTTAGTTTAGTCTTTTTGCCTCAGCATAACCATTAGAAAGCGTTCAGACATTCTACTGCAGGACAAGCAGCAGCCTATTCCATCCCCCCTTGCAAATCTCCATCAGATGTAAGACCAGGATGGCCCAACATTTCAATTCATGGTTTAGCATAATAATCTCACGTAAACTTTTAGGTTCCTTGTCAAGGCCAAAGATCAAAGATCACCCTTTGGCTGGCCAAAGTCATAAAAGTGATAATAGACCACCTTTGGTCAAGGAGTTTGTGAATTGCAAATGTCTGAGTTTGTGAATTGCAAATGTCTGAGTTTGTGAATTGCAAATGTCTAGCAAGTCTCTTGCAGGAAAAACCCCTCCAGGCCCAAACTTCCCAAGTTAACCTTATCAGCCCTTTGTGACACAGATAAACCCCACCATGGCAGCAATCATGTGACTAACCCACCCATCTGCCTGCTGTCCATCACTTGACATCATCAGTACCTGCGCTTGCCTGCCCCTTTGTGATGAGGAGGAGCAGACCATCACCCAATCACCTTAGTGATCTTCCCCGTCTAGGGGAATGGTTAAAAGGACTCAACCACAAGCAACCAGCAGGCATTGCCTTGCTAGACTCTGGTGTGGCCATGTGCTCATTGAGCTATGGCTGTCGCCATGCTTCCTGGCTTTGGCCCCCTCCCCCACCTTGGGGAGATGGGTGTCGTGTCTCCCTTCGCTTTCTCTCTCTAATTTACTTTCAAATAAACTTTTCTTTCTTTGCCTCTTTGTGTGTTGCAAATCTTTGCATTACTCGGACTTCTGGGTTACCGGCGCACACCTCCAGCATGCCAGCTTCGGCTGTGCTGCTCCCCTCTCCATTTGCGACTCCACCCTCACCCTATCTGTTCCCTAACAAAACTCTCTTAGCTGCCTCAAGTACTTGGGTAAGGGCACAAGTCTCTGGAGATGTGGGTCAGGGGAGTGAGAGCTGAAGCTGCAGGTAACCTTTTTCTCATGATCTTGAGGACCATGCTGAGCTCCTTATCCTTCTCCCTCCCCTCAGGACCATCATGCAGGTTGTGTGCAGCACAGTCAAGGGGTCAGTGTAAGCTGAAATCCAGTCCATGCCTGAAACCACCCATATAAAATTGACATCGGACCACAGGGTGAAAGCTGTAGAAGAGACCTGAGCCCTGCAATGCTGCAGCTGTGGTTTGGATTTCTGTGTCTGTGTGCAGTGGTACACACACGGCCACCCCAGTGTCAACCTGCTGGGCACTGGCAGTCCTTCTGCCTCAGCCTTCTAAGTAGCCAGAACTACAGGGGCACGCTACCACGCCTGGCTAATTTTTTGATTTATTGTAGAGACAAGGTCTCATCATGTTGCCTGAGCTGGCCTCGAACCCGTGGGCTCAGGCAATTCTCTCACCTTGGCCTTCCAAAGTGCTAGGATTACAGGCTTGAGCCACCTTGCTGGGCCTATGGTTAGAATTTAACAAATCTGTTAATGCTTTCACTCTAAGAGAGGCAAGTGGTTATCTTTATATCCTAACCCCTGGGGGAGGGGGAAGCTGCCCACAAGGCTGATAAACAGATTTTCCTTTAAACAATGAGCCTAAAACTGCATGAGAACAGTCTCCTTGAGAACAGAAACAGAGGTTCAAGGACAGAGTGGCTCCAGTCTCCAGGGATAGCCCCCACCTCCTGCATACCTTCCTGTATACTATCTTTATAATGGCTCACCATCCAGAGGTCATGTCTGATGGTCATGTCTGATACATCTGATGGTTATGGCACTTGTTTTATAGATAGCATCTATTGTAAAACCTAAAAATGGTATTTGAGATTTTTTTTAGACTCTTATGGACCTGAGGGCCCACCTGGGCCCAGAACACATACTGGGAAACTAGTTTCACTGGTTCTGTGACGCCCCCTCCCAGAAACTGGTTCCACAACACGAAGATAGTTTCAACACCACATGACATCATCAACCAATCAGCAGGCCAGGCACAGTGCCTCAAGCCTGTCATCCCAGCACTTTGGGAGGCAGAGGTAAGAGGATTACCCGAGCCCAGGGGTTCAAGACCAGCCTGGGTAACTTGGTGAGACCTCATCTCTACAATAAATTAAAAAAAAATTAGCTGGGCATGGTGGTGCGTGTCTGTAGTTCCAGCTACTTAGAAGGCTGAGGTGGAAGGATCACCTAAGTCCAGCAGGTCGAGGTTGCAGTGGCTGTGAGCATGCCCCTGCACTCCAGCCTGAGCAACAGAGTGAGACTCTGACTCAAAAAACAAAAAAATCAGCAGTCCCTAGTCCCCTGCCTACCAAGTTCCCTTTAAAAACTCTGGCCTCCAAAGTCTCAGGGAGGCAGATTTGAGAAATAGCTCCCGTTCTCCTCGTCAGCTGCTTTGTGATATTAAACTCTTTCTCTACTGTAACAGCTGTGTCATTGGTTTTTCTGGGGAGCAGACGTAAGAGCCCCATCAGGCTGTAACATGCCCACTCGCCAAGTGCAGGGCCTGAGTTCCAGCACAGGCCAAAGGCCTCTATGGACTGACAGTGGACCTACTTTGCCAAAGGAGATGCCCGTTCACAACCTGCAAACTGGGTGGCCTTGCAGCTCACATCCTCCAAGTCAATTCCATATATTTTTAAATTTTATTATTAATTAATTGATTGATATTCAAGGTCGCACTCTGTTGCCCAGGGTGGAGTGCACTGGTGTGATCACGGCTCACTGCAGTCTCCACCTTCTCGGCTCAGGTTGTGGCAGAGAGGGGCTGATAACAGTTAAAAGTATTCCTTTTAAAAATCAACCTGCAAACTCCGGACTTGCTAGACAATGGGATGTGAGAAAATCAAATAGCCAAAGGTTGCTTTCCTGAAAATGCAAGATAGTAATCCATTCACAACTTTACCCCCACATCCTCTCTTTGTAAAGTTATTGGTTTACAACTCCTGCCTGTCCAGTGTACCCTGGAAACAACTTGTTCTTTGAAAATCTGGTTTTGCTAAATACAACCTTGCAAATTCCAAAGAAAAATGTATAGTCACAAAACCCGACCCCCTCCCTTACCTAAACTAAGGTATAAAACCCCTCTCTTCTTTCTCTGAGTCACTCAGCCTTGGAGCATTAGCCTGCTGAGTTGCACCGGCACTAATAAACCGCTCCTTCCTAAGATAGCCTCCATGTCACGGTCTCTTTGTTTTTCCCGCAACAAGGTGATCCTTCCATCTCAGCCTCCTGACTAGCTGGGACTACAGGCGCCTGCCACCATGCCCAGCTAGTTTTTTAACTTTATAGCGATGGGGTCGCTATGTAGCCTAGGCTGTGCTTGAACTCCTGGGCTCAAGCAATCCTCTTGGCCTCCCAAAGTGCTGGGATTTCAGGTGTGAGCCACTGTGTCGGGCCTCAATTCTGTATTTGTTACTTTTTAGGTTTGTTGAGGCTGTCCTTCACCCCCCACTGGATTCAGTTAAGTTACTATTTGATTCTACTCTGAGTTCTGTTTTTTTGTTTTGTTTTTTTTAGACACAGGGTCGTGCTCTGTTGTCCAGTCTGGAGTGCACGGTGCGATCACATCTCACTACAGATTTGAACTCCTGGGCTCAAGCAATCCTCCTACCTTTGCCTTCCTGGTAGCTGGAACTATAGGCATGCACCACCATGACCAGCTAATTAAACAATTTTTTTTAAAGACAGGAGTCTCACCATGTTGCCCAGGCTAATCTTGGGAACTCCTGGCCTGAAGTGATGATCCTCCTGCCTCAGCCTTTTGAATTAAGCTGCTGGAATTACAAGTGTTGTGAGCCACCAGGCCCAGCTCATTCTGACTTCTTCTCATAGATGTCCCATCGGGCAGGGCCATGACTATCAAAGCTACTTCCATGACACCAGGTTGGATCCTCACATCTCCTATGATATTGTGTGACTCAGCGTAACACAACTGTCAAGGCATCTGAATTACACTGCCTTTCCTTTTTCTTTACTTAAATTTACATAGTCCTTCCTATGTGCCAGATGCCAGTTCTAACACGTTCCAAATGTTAACCTATTTAACTCTCCAACTTGAGAGGTGGGTACTATTAGTATCCCATTTTACAGATGAGGAGACTGAAGCTCAGAGATTTTGAGTGACTTGCCTGGGATCACATGGCTGGGATTCAAACCTGGGTGGACAGAGCCTGTGCTTATGATCACAACTTTTTCCTCTTAATTTTCGTCTTTTCCCACCCCCTTCCCCTTCCTTTCCTTCTTTTTCTTTTCCCTTTCTTCTTTCCATATTTTCTGGTTCCTTCCTGGGAGGCCCTGAGCGGCTTTCACCTGCTTCCCCTGGACACTGCCCAGCCTGGCACTCCCTCCCTTGATCCTCCAGACAAGGCCCTGGCCTCCTATTTCCTTGTGCCAGTGGACGGGGTGTGTCCACCTCCACTCCCTCAACCTGCTAGCTCAGACCACAAGCAGCAGCTGGCAGAGGCCTGGGAACTGGGGCAGGGACAGCCTGGAGGCAGCAGGCCCTTTGGGAAGTTACATGACGTGCCCACACCTTCCCCTAATGACAAAGACCCACATCACGATTTCTTTTCCTGCTCAGGGATTTTAATGTGGCACCAAGCTGTCTTGTGCTGCTTGGGATAAACTTAAGACAAATAAGGGGTAAAAATAAAGAGTGAGATAGAGGGAGGGACAGAGAGAAAGAGATAGAGAGCCCTATGGTGGGAGACAAAGGTGAAGAGACCCAGATGACTAAGATTCTACCAATGGAGATGGCTCCCTACAGTTTGTGGAGATCAAGGAGGAGTGGCTTGAGATTGTCCCTGTGTGTGCTGTGTGTGTGAATGAACTTTCTTTTTTTTTTTTGAGTAGGAGTTTCTCTGTTGCCCATGATGGAGTGCAGTGGCACATGCTCATGGCCACCGCAGCCTCAACCGGCTGGGCTCAGGTGATCCTTCAGCCTCAGCCTTCCAAGTAGTTGGAATTACAGACGTGCACCACCATGCCCTGCTAATTTTTTGATTTATTATAGAGATGAGGTCTCAACAAGTTGTCCAGGCTGGTCTCGAATCAGTGGGCTCAGGCAATCCTGTGGCCTCTGCCTCTCAAAGTATGGGGATTACAGGCATGAGCTACCATGCTCAGCTGTCATCATCATTCTAAACAATATTAATAGAACCAACAGTGACCAATCCATCATGGTTTCTAGAATTAACTAATAAGTTGAGGCCTCATTGTCACTACTTTTTTTGAGCAAATAAAATGGTGAACATGACATTTTTGGTAAATGATAAAATGACAGGCAAAATCATGATGGTTTAATAAAAGGTTCATTCTCTGACCACAAACATAGTCCTGCCTGTAAGTGTGGCTTGTCCTGGGACTTATCTGTCCCAGACATTTAAGAGGGTGTTTTCACCTCCAAAGTCCTGGTTATTTGGACTCAAGGCAAAGGCTGTTGACAGAGAGGCAGAGCTGGGTCTGTTGCTTTGTTTCTGACAGATTGGGAAGACTCTTCCTTGTCTGTGTCAGTAAACAAAGGAGAGTCATTGTTCACTCCTTCCAACCCTGTAAAGTTAAAAAAAAAAAAAAAGCCGTCAAAATAGTGCTTATAAGTCTTTGGAAACCCACCCCTTTTTTTGAGTCTAAGTCTCACTCTGTCACCCAGGTTGGAGTGCAGTGGCACACTCACGGCCCCCGCAGCCTCGACCTGCTGGGCTCAGGCAATCTTCCACCTCAGCCTTCCAAGTAGCTGGAACTACAGGCGCGCGCCACCACGCCCAGCTGATTTTTTGATTTATTGTAGAGACAGGTCTTGCCAAGTTGCTCAGGCTGGTCTCGAACCCCCGGACTCAGGCAATCCTCTCGCCTCTGCCTCCCAAAGTGCTAGGATTACAGGCTTGAGCCACAGCGCCCGGCCAAGGAACCCATTTTTTTTCTGTACAGGTAGATGGGAGAACTGAGGCCAAGAGAGGAGAAGGGACCTGTCGCAAAGTAATGTGCAGCCAGGGCTAGAACTCACCAAAGAGTCAATGCTCTCCAAGTCAAGAGCCAAAGAACTGCAGGTCTGTTTCCCCACCGGCACTACTGGGTGCAGAGCGAGCGGCTAGCTTTAAAACGCGTCAAGGCTGGCGCGGTAGCTCGTGCCTGTAATCCCAGCACTTCGGGAGGCGGAGGCGAGATAATTGCCTGAGCCGGCAGGTTGAACGCCCGCCTGGGAAATTTGGCGAGACCTCGTCTCTACTGTAAATCAAAAAAATTAGCTGGGCGCGCGATGCACGCCTGTAGTTCCAGCTACTGGGAAGGCTGAGGCGGAAGGATCACCTGAGCCCAGCAGGTCGAGGCTGCGGTGGTCAGCGTGCCACAGCACTTCAGCCTGGGCGACAGAGTAAGACTCCGACGCAGTAAATACATACATACATAAAATGAAAAAATAAAAGTCGTCGTCAGTGCAAATAAACAAATTAATTAATTTAATTAAATAAATAAAACGCGTCATCAGTGTGAATCCGGGACGCGAGGACGGAGCCCCCACACCACCTCCCCGCACCCTGCATCTCGCTTTCCACCCTGTTTTTTTTGTGGCAGCGCATGCGCAGAAGCCACCACCCCCGCCCGCGCCGTTGGGTTCCGTCCCCGCCCGCTTCGCGCACTCGAAGACTCGGTGCTCGACGGGCGACTGTGAGCCTACTTCCGGTTTCGGCGCCGCCGCAGGCTCTCCTGCCGAGTGCCGAGCGGCCGATGGAGATGGCGGGCGCGGCTGTGTGAGGGACGGTGGAGGCCCAGAACCCGGGCCCGAGGACTGGACAGGTGTGCGTGCCCGCAGGAGCCCGGCTGGGTACAGCGGGCTGGGCCCAGCTTGAGGGGAGGGGACACGGCCCCTCTACAGAACGGAGACGGGCGGGCCGTGTGGACGTGGGATATGTGTGATTGTGGTGGGTGTGACGTGCGAGGTGGCAGATGTGGCGTTCGGGCCGTGAGTTTCGCTTGTGTGTGCCCGTGAAGCCTGGGCCTGTGTGGTTGTATGGCTCCGCGAGGCCGTGTGCGGTTGTGCTTGGTTGTGCACCTGAGGCGAGGAGGGTGTGTGGGTGGTCGCCTCCCGAGTGGCAGTGTGAAGTTGAGGCACTTGCGTTCTGAGTTTGTGTGAAATTGTAGCGTTTTGGGTGTTGTCTGCGATGTGTGACGTTGTCACGTCAGCTTCATGGAGTTGGGGCTTTCATGTTGTGTGTATTATGCGACGTGTGCATACTTGGGTTCTGTGGGTTGTGTTTGTGTACAGGGAGGCCGTGTTGAGTGCGACTATGGGATGTGCAGTCTATGCGGCGTGTGTCGGGGTTGCATTCGTGCTGGATGCACAGTTACAGGACATGTAGGCTTTCTTTTTTTACGTGGCTTAGGGTGTGAGGGGCTTACATACGTGTTCGGTTATGGTTGTGGGATTCGGTTTGGTGACTTGTAATAGATTTCTTTATGATGTATGTGTAGTTACATGCTTTCAGAGTCCGATCACTCATTCATTAACTTGTGAAGCTTTATTGTGCTTCTTCATTGTGTGTACCAGGCACTGTGCTAGGCCCTGGGAAGACGGTGAAGGGGAAAACAGATAACAGTCTGTACCCTCACAGGTCTTAGGGTCTTAACATTATTTAGTCAGTTCACATGTGTACATGTGATCACGAATGGAGGCAAATGCTGTAAAGGAAAAGCCCATCCTCATGAGAGGGGTGTCTTGAGTTAGAGGTACTCCTTTGAGGAAGTGAGGTTTGGGCTGAGGTGTGAAGGGTGGTTGTGTGGCAGGCGACTTGGGGTTTGGGTTTGACTTGTAGTTGTTAGAGGCGGGTGCATGGGAAGGAAGGGGGCTGTCAGAGTCAGAGCTCAGATGAACCACTCACTGGGGAGGCAACAGGTCAGACCTGGAGCTGCAATTTCAGTGGAAACGGAACAGGGATCTGTATGCATGTAGTCATAGGGTTTCTTAACTAGAAGGCAAAAACAGGGACTTGTGTCTTGTTGGTTTTCTGAGTTACTGCCACCCTTCAGCTTTGAGGACCATATGGTCCCTCCTCAGTGGTCCCCTACAGCCCATTCAAAGCTGAGGGTCACACATTCCTGCTCAGTATATACATACTGTGGTTTTTGGTTCCTGGGGAGAAATTTATCTGCTTCTGTGGAATGGTTTTATCTGGATTTTCCCACTGACTGAGACTCTTTATGAGGTGACATTGAAAGTAACTTTGCCATAGGCCAGTGAGACAGAAATGTAACTTATTAAGCCCTGAAATGTTTAAGCACCAAGTCTGTTTATTTCTGAAACAGTGAGAAGAACATTAGGCTTGCTGTTCAACTGTCACTTACTGGATTATAAAATCAAGTAAGCTTACTAGGGAGAAAGTGCTCTACAAATATAAAATACAAAATAGATTTTTCCTTTTGTTTATTAGATTTCTTTTTTTTTTCCTTTTTTGAGTTGGGGTCTTACTCTGTCATCCAAGCTAGAGTGCAGTGGCACAATCTTGGCTCATGACATTCTTGGCCTCCTGGGTTCAGGCGATCCTTCCTCCTCAGCCTTCTGAGTATAGGTGGGACTATAGGTGCATACCACCACGCCCAGCTCATTTTTTGTAAAGACAAGGTCTTGCTGTGTTGCCTAGGCTGGTCTTGACCACCTGAGCTCAAGCAGTCCTCCCACCTCGGCCTCCCAAAATGCTGAGATAATAAGGATAAATCACCTCGCCTGGTCTGATTAGTAGGTTTCTGATGTTTCACTTTAGACTGAGGTTGGAATTTTTGTTTTGTTGTTGTTTTTATTTGTATTTTATGGTAGACACTGTATCTTTTTCATCTTTGCATTTTTTTCTCTCCACCCACCCTGCCCCCTTCTTTGCAAGAGCTTGATATATGTGGTGATGAAGTAAAACAATGTCAAATAATTTCTACTAGTTGATAAGTACTTCAGACATTCCCCGAGAGACTAATGTGGCATGCAGATTATGAAGTTGGACCATTTGGAATTAATTTAAGATAATTGCCCTGGTATTGTTTGCTTAGTTTCAAGAATCTGTGCTTCTTGATTCATTGAGTTGCTGTTGTCCAGTGATGTTCTACATTTTAGATTTTATATCTTGGTCTAAGAATTTGAGAAATAGTTTGTTTTCTCAAACTTGCACTGAACAAACATTAGGTACCCTTGTTGAACTGTGAAAATAGCAAAGTTCTCTGTTGCTGCCAATTTTCCTGAATTAGCTTTTTAAAAAATCTCTTCTTCTTTCCTTTCATAGGGCTCCTCCTACTCCAGACGGGAAACCTCATCTGGGCCATGAAGCCACTTCCCCATCATCCATGTGCTGCTTGGTTAAGCTAATGCTGCAGGAACCCTGGTCCTTTGGGAGGAATCAAGCTGACTCTTGACATGAGGTCCCTGCCTTCCCAGAGTTGAGAGGGGCATGGCCATGGCTTCTCTGGACGACCCAAGGGAAGTGAGGGAGGGCTTCCTCTGCCCTCTGTGCCTGAAGGACCTGCAGTCTTTCTATCAGCTTCATTCACATTATGAGGAAGAGCATTCGGGGGAAGACCATGATGTCAAAGGGCAAATTAAAAGTAAGAGGGGAGGATCTCATTGACAGGATCCCAATCTGTCAATGAGAACTGTAAGTCATGGGATCGTTTTCGTCTGCTCCCATGTTGCCACAGTAATATGATAATAATAGTAGCAAGCATAACTAGTGCTTGTCATGTGCCAGGAATTTTTCAAAGTCTTCCTGTGTATTAATTCCATTGAATCCTCTAAATACAGCTGTGTGATTGTGAGCCCCATTTTGCTGATGATGGCACCAGACACAGAGAGATTAGATAATTTACTTAAAGTCTTTTAGTGAATCAGAATCTGACTTTGAATTTAGTAAATGTAATCATTGTGATCTGCTCTCTCTTGCTAGACTTTTTGAATATCTAACCACCACCCTAAGAGGATTTAGAGAGGAATTCCTTTCCTTTGCAAAGAAGGTGGAGACACATTATACACCCATTTACTTGTCACAAATAAGTCTTCCCACCATTCTTTCTTCCTTGATTGGACCTTACCCTCTGCAGCCCAGGAAGAAGAAGGTTACAGCTGAAAAACAACCCAAAAAGTTAAACCTTGGTTTTTGAGCTTCCATAGGCTCAGGTCTTGGAGAGTTGTAGAAATAATTTTTCTTTTTTGAGTTGGAGTCTCACTCCGTCGCCCAGACTGGAGTGCAGTGGCCGTTCCTGGCCACCGCAGCTTTGACCTGCTGGGCTCCGGTGATCCTTCCGCCTCAGCCGTCCAAGTAGCTGGAACTACAGGCGTGCGCTACCACCCCCGGCTAATTTTTGATTTATTGTAGAGATGAGGTCTCGCCAAGTTGCCCAGGCGGATCTTGAACCCACGGGCTCAGGCAATCCACTCACCTCGGCCTCCCAAGGCGGGGGATTACAGGCTGAGCCACCGAGCCCGGCAGAAATAATTTTTCAAGGTAATTTTGACTGTGCACATGTTTATTGTATTTCCTGGACTTCAAATGCTAATCCCCAAATAAGGTACTTCTCTGGAACTTACTTTTCTGGTTTTTCAGCTAACTTGCTTCTCACTGCTGGTGACATTTCTGTAGGCCATGAGATTAAAAAGGTCTGGACACTGTCTTCACAGTCTGTAGGGAGAGAGAGAAAGGAATGATCACATGTTCCTAAGTGAACTTTGGCCTTCAAATATGTGAATCATATGCACCTTATAATCACTTATTTGTCCCTAAAGTCCCACTCACAGACTCACTTTTCTGTTAAAAAAAAAAAGAGTTGCTGAAAGCATTAACAGTTGTAAATTACATCCAAAAAACATGACAAACTCAATCATTTTTAAAATCCTGAGGGGTGTGATGGATGAGGTGGCTTCTGGCTATAGAGAGTGTAGCGCAGAAGCAAAGCTATTAGGAGGCCAAAAAAAGGTGCTGTGTTTTTAGTTTTCAGAGTTTCTTTCGTGTATGAGGGGGACCCAATAAACCCAGAATTTATTTATAAAACATTGTTGTTTTTTTTTTTGAGTTGGAGTCTCACTCTGTCACCCTGGTTGGAGTGCAGTGGCACGGTCACAGCCACCGCAGTCTCTACCTGCTAGGCTCAAGAGATCCTTCCACCTCAGCCTTCCAAGTGGCTGGGACTACAGGCATGCACTACCATGCCTGGCTAATTTTTTATTTATTGTAGAGACGAGGTCTCACCAAGTTGCCCAGGCTGGTCTCGAACCTGTGGGCTCAGACAATATTCTTGCCTCGCCCTCCCAAAGTGCTGGGATTACAGGCTTGAGCCACCATGCCCAGCCAAAAAATTGTGTATTCTTACATGTTTAAACTTTAGTCACCTTCAAAGTACATCTATCGAGACTGCTCAAAACAGTTTTTGAACTTGTGCATTTTGATGCCTTTTAGTGCTTCTGCCATTGTTTCGCCTCTTCCACATCAGAAAAATGTTTCTCTGTGAGGGCATTTGGGGAAACAAAAAAAGTGTTGCTTGGGGTGAGATTGGGTTAATAGGTATAATAGGGCATGGGGTCATGCTGTTTTTGGTTAAAAGCTGCTGAATACCTAGTGCAGGCACGTTCATAAATCACCCATCATGAAATGGACAAATGTGTTGAAAGAGTCTCCAAAACAAATTCACTGAAGCCAAACGCAGCCTCTCACAACAATGCTAGCTGGTACACTGATGCCAGTGGGTTTCTAGAATGCTTACCGAGTGGGGAAAGCCTGTATTACAAGGGGCCTGGTTTTTTTGAGTCCCCCTTGTATATTATTATTTCATTTGACTCTCCCAACAACCTGGCTGGAAGGTGGTTGGTCTCATTTTACAGATAGTAAGTGAAGTGTGGTTCAGAGATAGTGTGTAACTTATCCATGGTCACACAGGAATTGGTAGAACTAGGCCTGGAAACCAGGTCTTATATCATCTCCAAGTCAAGTGCTGCTCTTTCCATATGGCATCACTGAGGATGAGAGGCCCTGTACTCCATGTTCCATGCATAGCATACAGTGTAGCTTCCTGGGAAAAAACAAAAATGAAAACAAAACTCAAAAACCTAATTATGTAAGTTTCCTTTGGACAACTGAAAGGCCTTCATGGTTTTCAAACAGCTTCTAGTCTTGGTGTCAGCTAAACTAAGTCATGTACAATACTGTTCCTAAGACTGGTGACATCAGTGGGTAGAGAGGTTACAGAGGGTTCTCAGATTCCCATGATGACCCTTTTTTAAGAGGAAAAATGTTTAAGGTTATTTAGAGAATATAGTTATGGGAATCTAGGGAATACTAGATAAAATGGAAATTTTGTTCTTGTGAAAGAAACTTGAAAGGATCCTCTTGTTTAAGGAGAAATTCTTGATTATGTCAGTTTTCTGTGTTTCAGAGTCAGGAAAGTACAGTTTTAAAGATTGACATGAAAGATTTTTTTGAAATCCCTTTCAAAAGCAGATCGCCTCTCCATTTTGTCATTTGATACTTAGAAATGTTATGACATTGTAAAAAGAAAAGATAAACTAGTCACTATTAAAACATTTTCAGCTGGGCTCGGTGGCTCAGCCTGTAATCCCGTGCTTTGGGAGGCTGAGGTGGGTGGATTGCCTGAGCCCGCGGGTTCGAGACCCGCCTGGGCAACTTGGCGAGACCTCATCTCTACAATAAATAAGAAATTAGCCAGGCGTGGCATCGCGCGCCTGTAGTTCCAGCTACTTGGAAGGCTGAGGCGGAAGGATCGCTGTAGCCCAGCAGGTCGAGGCTGCAGTGGCTGGGAGCGGCCACTGCACTCCAGTCTGGGCGACAGAGTGAGAGTCCAACTCAAAAAAAACAAAAAACATTTTCAGTGGGTTTGATCCCCAGCCCTCGTTCAGCTTTGGTTTAGCCCATTTACATTAAGTAGAAGAAAAGGTCATTGAAAATTAACTGTGGCTTCTGCTTTGTAAGTGTTTTCAAAAAATGTATGAGATTGTTTTTTTTTGAGTCAGAGTCTCTGTCGCCCAGGCTGGAGTAGAGTGGCATGCTTACAACCACTGCAGCCTTGACCTGTTGAGCGCAGGCATTCCTTCCAAGCCTCAGCCTTCCAAGTAGCTGGAACTATAGGCACACGCCACCACTCCTGGCTAATATTTTCATTTATTGTAGAGATGAGGTCTTGCCAAGTTGCCTGGGCTGGTCTTGAACCTGTGGGCTCAGGCAGTCCTCTCACCTCAGCCTCCCAAATTGCTGGAATTATAGGCATGAACTACCACTCCTAGTTGGGATTGTTCTGAACTGGCCTCTCTGGAAGAGCTACAGCCACTCTGGGAAGGTTGCCAGACAGTTTTTCTATGTCTCCTAAAGTGGCTAAATAGTATAGACTGCCTGTTTAACTCTACACAGTTTAGTGTTGTTTGCAGAAGTGAATTGTTGTTTGCTGGCCCAGTTTCCTGTCTGCTAGACCCTTTGTTTACATTAGGCAGTTTCCTTTTCCCTGTTATTAGAAAAGACTACTTAGTACAATTTAAAGGATGACCTTTAGTTCTGGTATTTTTCCAGTTTGGAAAAAGTCATCTCAGAGTGACCAATAATTGGGGAATTTGCTTATTGACTTGACTGTGTAAAAAAGACACATCTATAATCTCATCAGTCTCACCCCTTGCCTGCTAGCCCTTCTGTAGCTGCATTTACCTAGACTTTTGAAAAACTGTGGGGGTATTTTTAATGTTATTCAAGTGACAGAGTGCTTCAAAATTATGAGAACTTCATGAAGTGTTGATATATAAAATGTAAAAGTAATGATATCATTTTATATTAAATCTGATATTTTCTACTGAATTCCAGTAGAGGAAAGAGCAGTCACCCAAGATTTAAGAACATTAATGAGAGAATGACTTAGAACTGAGACTTCTTTTTTCCCCGCCAGTTGGCTGTTGTCCAGTATTTGAGGTGGTCCTCTCCCCTCAGCACAGGTGGCTGAACCCCTGTTCTGCAAAGGCATAGTGTGTGAATCAGCACCTGCTGGAGAGAGCTGGGGCTCTCGTTTCAGGCCCATGAGGTGATCATTTCCAGCCCTTTGGCTGTCTGTAAGCTCTATGATCTTGGGTGAAACAAGCTTTTCCCCCCTTTCTGATGTCATTCCTTCATTTGTAAGTAGGACTGTCTCCTGCCTTATAACATTGTGTACGTGAACTGGCATAATGTATTTGCAAGCACTTTACATTGTGCCTGACACATACAAAGTCTCAATTCAGGAAATGTTCATTTTCTTTTCTTACCAAGTCTAGTTCCCTATGTGTTATGTTGTAGATGTTGTGTCTATTTCTTGAAGCTTTTGGTAAATATTCTTACATGTATTCAGTAAGTGGGTAGGGAAAGAAGACCTCTAGTCCAGTCAGCATTATGGTGAACACCAGCCCAAGGATGTTGGTTTGGTTGACTCTCATTCTGGGTGTAAATGAGAAGGATATACTCAGCCCCTAGGGGAAATAAATTAATACTGTAGAATTTGATTTAAAAAAAAAACAAAAACAAGCCGGGCTCGGTGGCTCAGCCTGTAAACCCGCGCCTTTGGGAGACTGAGGTGAGTGGATTGCCTGAGCCCGCGGGTTCGAGACCCGCCTGGGCAAGCGAGACCTCATCTCTACAATAAATAAAAAAATTAGCCGGGCGTGGTAGCGCGCGCCTGTAGTTCCAGCGACTTGGAAGGTTGAGGCGGAAGGATCGCCGGAGCCCAGCAGGTCGAGGCTGCGGTGGCCGGGAGCGGCTGCTGCACTCCAGTCTGGGCGACAGAGTGAGGCTCCAACTCAAAAAAAAAAAAAAAAAAAAAAAAAAAAAAAAACGATTTATTGGGGATAGTGATAAATGCTGTAAAGAAGTAAAAAGTGGTTGTTTCTTCATGCTTTCTAGAGATTCTTTCCTAACTTCACTCAGGAGCCAACAGAGGGATATTCTATGTCTTCACTAATTCGTTCAATCAACACTTGCTGAGCGCTACTTAATGCTCAGCACTAAACAAGACCAACACGTGGTTCCCTTATAAAGTCTAGCAAGGAAACAGAATATGGAGTTAACTCGGAATGAATGCAGCAAATGAAAAGGAGAGTGTACAGTGAAGGCCCTGACTGGAAGCCGAGCCAAGTCCGAGGACTACAGGAAGAACTGCTGAGGAAGCGACATTTACATGCTTTCTCATCTGTATATCCCAGGCAAAGCTGGAAATGGATGGAAGACAGAACGGCACATCTCAGCAGCGCTATGCCCTCAGGCAAAGGTAACTGCAATAGGAGAGCAACAGGTGTTTTTAGATTGTTTTGCTATTTGGATCAAGACTACCTGCAAGTAAAAGAATTAATGACTTTTCATTAGATGATATTCTTGGCTTATGAAACAATCTGGAAAATGGAGGGTCGCTTCATTTTAGGTTGATCTCATTTGTTCCAAAAGGCCAACCCAAAGGTCATCCGAACACAACACCTGACGGTCAGAGGTGCCTGTGAACGTCTTTGTATTTACCCAGCAGGGCTTGGGGCTTAGAGACCGTGGTTCTGACAGCTGTATCTAGAGTTCATTTGTACTGCTGAGAAATTCCAAGGGACAAGGAAACATCGCTCTTCCCACCCTCAGGGATCTCACTGTTTGGCTAAGGAAAGAGAGGATACGCAATGAACTTGAAAAGAAGACAGGAAGGAGAAAACAAACACTTACGGAGACCACACTCTTGGGAAAGCCTCTATTTCTTCTTGTGTGTACTCATCTAGACGTCTGGGTATTTTTCGTGGTTGAGGCAGCTCTTCCACTAAATTCTTAAGAATATCTTCTGAAATAGCCTACATGAAAATAAATTTTAGGCTTAATTTTCTTAAAATAGCTTTCTTAGAAATAAATTACTAATACTTATTAAGTGCTAAAAACAAGAATGTATAGAATGAGGAAAACAATATAATCTTAAAAAAAAATGCTTGTAGAAATTTCTGAGAAGTCCATTAAATTAACAATATAAATAATCCCATTATAATAATATATTTTCCTATTCGTATAAGAACACAGTTTAAGTTACCTCCCAAATTTCAAATGCAAAAAGGCACTGCCTTGGCTCATTCTCTCGCTTATTCACCTGATGGGTGTATACAATGGATCCACTGTGTCCAGGGCCACTACTTTTCAATCTCTGCTCCAAACCGCAGGCAGAAAACAATTTTTTTTTTCTGAGTTGGAGTCTCACTCTGTCACCCAGGCTGAAGTGCAGTAGCATGCTGACGGCTACCACAGCCTCAACCTACTGGGCTCAGGCAATCTTTCTGTCTCAGCCTTCCAAGCAGCTGGAACTACAGTCATGCGCCACCATGCCCGGCCAATTTTTTTGATTTTTATTGTAGAGATGAGGTCTCACTAAGCTGCCCAGGCTGGTCTTGAACCTGTGGGCTCAGGCGATCCTCTCATCCCGGCCTCCAAAGTGCTGGGATTATAGGCGTGAGCCACTGCACCCGGCCAGAAAACGTTTTGAAAATGAAAGCCTGCTTGATGTTTGAGTCATTTATGTATCTAAGAGACATTTATTGGACTCCTAAGAACCAGAAATCGTACTAGGTGCTGAGCATATAAAGTAAAATGAAACAATAGCAGCCTGTACTAAATGCTAACTATTTTAATTTTTTACACCACATTAAAATTTTTTTTCTTTCTTCAAGAATAAATTAACTTTGATTTAGTGTAACTTTTTACTTTATAAACTTTTAATTTTTTGATTCTTTTGTAGTAACACTTGGCTTAAAACACAAATGTATCACACGGTCATAGAAAATATTTTCTTTCTTTATATCCTAATTCTATAAGCTTACTCCTATTTTAAAAATTTTTATTTTTTTCTACTTAAAACAATTTTTGTTGAAAATTAAGACACAAACATACACATTATCCTAGGCCTACACAAGATCAGGATCATCAATATCAATGTCTTCCACCTCCCTATCTTACCCCACTGGGAGGTCTTCATGATGACTACCTTCCTACCAAATCCTGAACTCTCATCTTTAAAATATCTTTTAAAAAATTAAAATAAAAACTAAAAAACACGAATGGCTTTTAAAGTCACGTCTTAGCTAGAAGCTTTTCAGGATGAAGTTTTAGCTCCTTCACTAACCCTCTCAGCTGGACAGTGTCCTCACTGCTACCACCTCTCCGAGTCACTTTTCCACACACAACAGCTCCTGACTGATTAAGCCCCCTCACCTTCCCCGCACTGGTCTGGACTTAAGTCTGGGCCCTTTTATTATTGATACTGCCACTGCCCAGAACTACCTACCCCTACGTACACCAAAATGTTCAGAAACATGGGGAGAAGGGCTTGAAGACTGGCCCGGCAACACCAGGCAGGAGGGACTGCACTGGGAATGAGCTGGGGACAGGAGAGCAGGCAACGGCCGTTTCCTCAGCAGAAGCGAGACATGAAGAAGTCTGCAAGTGGGGAGTGAAACGTAAGCTGAAGACTAAAGCAGATATCTGAGGCATTTTAAAAGAAGGAAGCAGTGAAACTGGGCAGACTGTATAAAGAGAATGATAAAATGAAGAGTGTGGTAACCACAAGAATTGGCGTTCATTTCATGCCCATGACACAGAAATAAGGTCGCTGGGAGACGGAACTGTATTGTGAGACTGGATGATAAATTAATTTTGGGGATGCCACTGAAGCAATGGTAAAATATCAATATGAAATTGTCCTGCAGGCATTTTCACAAGGAGGGTAGATATAATTCCCTCTTTTCATTAGAATGTGAGCCTAGACATTTTCAAAAACAAAAACAGATTGTTGTGCCATAAGTTAGTTTTCCACAGAGCTCAATTATTACAAGTGGGAACCAAGTATCTAGCCAAGGACATGGCATCAAATGAGACAGAGTTTTAACCAATTAATATGCCTTAAGGATCAAAACACAATTTTACAGTAGTTTTAGAATCATACAGCTCTGTTGTATTGTAAGCCTGTTCTAACACATCTAATATAGAAAAATTTTTATGATATTTTAAAAAGTTTAAAATGGCTTTTAAAATTTTGGCTTGGATGGGTTGGGTCACTATTAACATATACAAGACACAAGAGAAACTACTAAAAAAAAGAAAGAGATACTACTGATAATGTGTTTCTTCATTGGAAAGCATTTCAATATTGAATATCCATTCTCCACCATCAACACTTCTTAGAATAGTCTAATCTGCTAGTGCAATTATATAGAGCCAAGACAGGCAGAGGGTGTATGGGTATATGATATATGGCTAAGTGACACTTATATTCTATTTACAGAAGGAGCCTACTCACCATGAGTTATTTCCAAAAAGGTATGAGTATTTCACACTTCTTTAGGAAGCCATTTAAAAAAAATCCCTAGATCAACCGTAAAGAAAGTTTGAAAAGCTGCCAAGTGCTCACGCAGCACAGTGAGGCGCTTAGGGGGTTCCCAGTAAACGTCCACCAAATGGAATGGAATTTTGATTGAAACCATCTTTCCAAATTGTCTCACTAGTGGAAGGCCTTGCTGGAAGAATGGGTATAATCAATGCCAAATGAGGAAGGAAAGCTCTGAGCTGGCATCACACGTGGGGGAAGAGGGAGAAGGGCCTTCTGAAATCTGCATGCAGAGACGGCTGCAGTCCACAAACGCCAAGCGATGTGTTTATGGACACCCAAGAGCTCTCTTCACAGAAGGGCCGTTAGCCCAAGCGGGGAGCAAGGAAAAGAACAAGAGGAGAAAACAGAAGCTCAGGGGCTACGTGATCATTTACTTTATGACTTTTCTGCAACTTTTTACTTCAGAAAATTTTGAATCTACGGAAGTTACAAGGATACAGTGAACACTAGTTTAATCTTTATCTAAGCTGACAATCTATCTATACACAGCACAGGCACACAAGCACTTGTTGACCAAACCATTTGAGAGTATTTGCAAATACTTCAACCCCAAATATTTCAGCTCATATCTTCTAAATATAAGGATAGTCTCCTATATAACTACATTAACAATTTCATTTTCGGAAAAGTTAACACCAATTAAAATACTTTTTAATCTTATGTATATAGAGTATATACTCAAAATTTCCAAGTGTGTCTAATATTGCCTTATGTAACTATTTCCAATCCAAGATCCAGTCAAGAATTACATGCTGCGTTTAGTTACTATATCATGTTGTTTATTCTTTGGTCTAGTCTCCTTTAATATGACGAGTCTCCTGCCTTTTCTTTCATGCAATTAGCACTCTGAAGAGTCCAGGCCAGTTAAACTGTAGCATGTCCTTTTATGTGGCTCTGTATTACTGTTTTTCCATGACTGGATTCCAGTTAGGCAGTTCTAACAAGACGCTACATACTTTGTGCTGAGTCTTCCGTGTGTCATGGCCAGAGGCACACGATGTCAGCTTGTCCCATATCAACAACACACTTGGCCTCTTGGTTATGGTGGTGTCTATTGGATCTCACTAATGTAAAGGCACCTCTTCCCCTTTCCAATAACAAATACTTGCGGTACGGTATCTTGAAACTTTATGAATAGCATCCTGCTCCACAATAACCATCTACCCAAAGGCCACAGAGTATGCTGGTGATGGTGGCTTTCCTAGTTCAGATTCCTATATTTTCAATAGGATATTCTTTTTCTTCAGTCGAGGTCAAACTGTCACCTAGGCTGGAGGGTAGTGGCACGATTACAATGACCACGGCCGGCAGCAGCCTCAACCTCCTGGGATCAGGCAATCCTTCTACAGTAGCATCCCAAGTAGTACGGACTACAGACATGTGCCATCATGCCTGGTGAATTTTTATTTTATATTTTGTAATGACGAAGTTTGGCTATGTTGCCCAGGCTAGTCTCAAACTCCTGGGCTTACGCAATGCTCTCTCTCAACTCGGCCTTCCAGAATGCTGGGATTATAGGCATGAGCCACTGTGCCCGGCCCATGATATTCTTCTATAAAGAGTTTTTCCTTCTCCACAAAAGAGAAGGGAGATTATAATAAACTAAGAAGAATTTTTAATAATACCGTTATAGGTACACAGATTTTTTTTTAAAACTCAGTGTAATCCATTATTATTGCCATTTATTTTGAGTCCCGTGCTGCAATTTTATTTTATGAATATGTGAATTTTAACATTATTAGAAACTTACAATAAAAAAGGTAATCCAAAGAATATTCTCTGAAAAATCTTATTCTCCTTCCTATGCCTCCCATTTCTTTGTATCCACAGGCTAGTAAGGAGCCAACATCATTTTCTCATTTATTCTTCCTGCGTTTTTTATGCTTTGCAGAAGTAGATACACAAATATACGCAGATGTGTGTAAACATGCATATGCATGTATGCACACAAAAGGTGTGCTTAACTATTCTTTTCATCTAGCTTGTTTTCACTTAATAACATATTCTTGAAAGCATCAAGTCACAGAAAAATTTGTCATGCTGTTTTAAAAAAATTGCATACTACTCAAATTATCGTTTATCCAGTTTCCTAGGAATAAGCATTATTTACTTTTCTTATTATACTATTATAAATACAGCGGAAATAATGATCACATGCATATGTATCTCCATGATAAACTGCTGTGAGACTGTGGGTGTATCTTTGTTAAGTGTTACCCAGGATTCCAGGTGGGCTGAGCATACTCTACCCCGCCAGCAATGTAGTGGTGTGCCTGCTTCCCCAGGGCCTTGAGGATAAAATGGCTGTGAAGCTTCTGAGTATTTATCATTTTAGGGAAAGGGGCGCATGTCTTTTTACAGCCTGAATTATTTAAGAGATTTACTGTTTAACTGAACCACCACAGACACTTAAAATATCCACACTCAAACCTGACTGTCTTGTCAATGGAACACGTAATATTATTTGTAGTCTCCTAAAAATTGTAGCTTCTAAAAAATGTGACAGTACAATCAGAAATAGGTGTTTTAAAGTCCTGTGATTTCACCATAAAGTCATTCACCCTTGGATGGATGCACATTACTCAGAGGTGAAGTGAATAGTGGAGAATCAGTCTACTTGCCACGTAGACAATAATCATCTTGATAAAGCAATAATAATTTACTCACTATGAACAATTACTAATATGTCGTTTAAGGTAACAACAGAGCAAGTAGCTTGAGCAATTGTTATAACTTGATACTGTGAAATAAATTTCTACATTATTTCTTCAGTAGGAATTATAAGGACAATTATAACTATGGTAATTACAGCAATTAGCACATAGTGTACCAGGCCTTGTTTTAAGCACTCTACAGATATATTTAACTCTTATAACAATCTTATAACATATGTACATTGTACAGATCAGAAAACAGAGATAAAAGTAAGTCCATGTCCCATGCAGTCAGTAAACGGTGGCATTCTGATTTAAGCCTGTACTCAACTATTTTATGTAAAAAGCATTTCATCATAATATGCTAAAGAGAAAAGCTAAGTACGTAAAATAATGCAATACTAAGAAACAAAAATGTTTATACCATTTCCTAAGTAATTTTTAGCTGAACAAATTTTGAGTATGAACAAGTATTCTGAAGTCTAATGATGGGAAATAATTAGCAACTAAAGTTAAGTTATTAATCCATTATTCACAGAAGTTTTGCTACTGGCCACATAAAAAGACTAAATTAATACTTTTTCATAGTTAATGAAACTGTCAGTGACTATCTCAATTTAACAGGGACTCTGATCATAGTTCCTTGTTCACAAGAAAGCAGCAATTAAAAGAAAAATTGGACTATAATTTTTAGTCCAATGATGGCTCATTTTATGGCTTAAAACAGGAGTAATTCTCATGATATATATATGTTTGCTTTTAAAAAATACAATATTTCAGAAGGTGTCATAAAATTACTGAAAATAAGTCTATGGTGTTTATTAAAAAAGGAAAGAAAACATTTAATTGAAAATTTCGGAAGAGCATCATTACCAATGATCACTACTTACCTCATCTGGAAAAAGATGCAACCTTTGCATCAGCGTTCTTCTGTGAAGGTTTTTGGGCAGCATACCGTAAATAGCTAGTTTTACAATCTGAAAAACATCCATAAATCTCAATAAGAAAACTGTGACTTGGGATATAAAGAAAACAAACACAGCTGGAGATGGTGGTGAAAACATGAATGAAGGAAAAACACTAAACAGACACACGGAAGCAACAAAAGGAACTTTCATCACTGTGTACATTACTATTTCTTTTGGGTTCTATTTGTTTAATGTATTGCTTATTTAGAAAAAGAACAAAAGGATGAAATTAAAAGTAACCTGTGTATGTGCTAATTTTAGACAGAATAATTTTTTTTTTTTTTTGAGTTGGCGTCTCACTCTGTTGCTGAGACTGGAGTGCTGTGGCACGCTCATGGCCACCCCAGCATCGACCTGCTGGGCTCCAGTGAACCTTCTGCCTTAGCCTTCCAAGTAGCCAGAACTACAGACGCATGCTACCACGTCCAGCTAATTTTTTTTACTTATTGTAGAGAAGAGGTCTTGCCAAGTTGCCCAGGGTGGTCTCGAATCTGTGGGCTTAGGCAATCTGCTTGCCTCGGCCTCTCAAAGTGCTGGGATTACAGGCTGAGCCACTGAGCCCGGCCTAGTCAAAA
>CAUYQG010181060.1:0-10599 GCA_963574415.1 Tarsius wallacei | reverse complement strand
TTAAGTTTGACGTAGTTTCATTTGTCTATTTTTGATTTGGTTGACTTTGCTGTTGGTGTCATATCCAGGAGATCATCATTGCCAAGTCCAATGTTATGAAATTGCTCCAATGTTTTCCTCAGGAGTTTTATAGTTTTATGCTTAGGTCTTTAACCCATTTTGAGTTAATTGTTTATTTTGAGTTGGGCTCTTACTGTGGTGCCCAGGCTGGAGTGCAGTGGCACAATCATGGCTCACTGCAGCTTTGACCTTCTGGGCTCAGGTGGTTCTTCCACCTCAGCCTCCCGAGCAGCTGGGACTACAGCCACAAACCATGTCTGGCTCATTTTTTTATTTTTATTTTTTTGTAGAGATGAGGTCTCCCTATGTTGCTGAGGCTGGCCTCAAACTCCTGGACTCCTGATATTCCCTTGCCTCAGCCTCCGAAAGTGCTAAGATTATAAGCATGAGTCACTACGCCAAGCCAGAGGGTTGTGATTTTCACGAGCACTGACATCAACAAAAAGCATTCACTGAGCTGCATATGACATCCTGAATGCCATATAGAGGTAGTCATCATTTTCTGAGTAGTTTCCAACCTCAAACATGTATCTCCAAAGGCTTCCTTTTCCACCTTTCCCATTTTAATTAATGAGAACTCAACTTTTCTAGTCACTTAGTCTCAAAATTCCATAAAGATATTCAACTCTTCCCTCCTTTATCCTCTTCACAGTTAAACAAATACCAAGCCATACTCAAAGCTGCTTTCACATCCTTCCTTTCCATTACTATTGTTGTTAGTCTGAGCTAGATTCTTATCACTGCAATCTTAAGATATTAAAGCTGCTCTCAAACTGGTTTCTTGCCTTTGCTGAATTCGCCTCTTTTAAACACTGCTCACTCACCTCGACCTCCCAAAGCGTGGGGATTACAGGCTTGAGCCACCACGTACTGCCTGAAACTCATATATTAGTAACAAAAGGACTGCAGTATTGTTGGTACTGGTTAAAAAAATTGTGCATCTAGGCCGGGCTCAGTGGCTCAGTCTGTAATCCTGCGCTTTGGGAGGTCAAGGTGAGTGAATTGCCTGAGCCCACGGGTTAGAAACCCACCTGGGCAACTTGGTGAGACCTCATCTCTACAATAAATCAAAAAATTAGCTGGGCGTGGTAGCACGCGCCTGTAATTCCAGGTACTTGAAAGGCTGAGGCGGAAGGATCACCAGAGCCCAGCAGGTCCAGCAGGTCGAGGCTGCGGTGGCCGGGAGCGGCCACTGCACTCCAGTCTGGGCGACAGAGTGAGACTCCAACTCAAAAAAAAAAAAAATTGTGCATCTATAGGCAAACAGATCAATAAATTATGATATATTCGTATAATGAACACCGATTAAAATAAAAGAAACTACATGCATCAACCTGGATAAATATAAAAACTATAATGTTGAATATGAAAAGCAAAGTAGACGATACACAAAGTATAATGTCTGCAAAATAATACGCTATTGTTTATGATACATTAAAAAGATGCACAGATAAAATTAGTTTAGGACAGTGATTACCTTTAAGAAAGGAGAAGGAGAAAGGAATCCTGCAGGGGTACACAAGGAGTTTCAACTGTATCTAAATCGTATTATTTATTTTTTTTTTTTTTTGGAGTTGGAGTCTCACTCAGTCGCGCAGACTGTAGTGCAGTGGCCACTCCCGGCCACCGCAGCCTCGACCTGCTGGGCTCTGGTGATCCTTCCGCCTCAGCCTTCCAAGTAGCTGGAAATACAGGCGCGCGCTACCACGCCCAGCTAATTTTTGATTTTATTGTAGAGATGAGGGCTCACCAAGTTGCCCAGGTGGGTCTCGAACCCGCGGGCTCAGGCAATTCACTCACCTCGGCCTCCCAAATCGCGGGATTACAGGCTGAGCCACCGAGCCCGGCAGTATTATTTCTTTTAAAGCTAGGTGGTGTAAACATAAATGTTTGTTAAATATTCTCTATGTTTTTATTTAAGAAAATAATTCTGTTAAAAGTCCTAAGCAGAGTTGTGCGTGGTGGCTCATGCCTATAATCCTAGCATTTTGGGAGGCTCAGGCGAGAAGATTGCCTGAGCCCAGGGGTGCAAGACCAGCCCGGGCATTTTGGCGAGACCTTGTCTCTACAATAAATTTTTAAATAAATTAGCTAGATGTGTTGGTGCCTCTGTAGTTTCGCTACTTAGAAGGCTGAGGTGGAAGGATTGCGTGTTAGCTGTGAGTGTGCCACTGCACCCCAGCCTGGGTGACAGAGTGAGACTCAGGAAAAAAAAAAAATCCTAAACAGCTGGGGAGAGATTAGGATCAGTTACCAAAAGAGTTATAATTTTTTTTTCTTTCTTTTTTTCTTTTAAGACAGTGTCTCATTCTGTTATTAAGGCTGTAGTGCAATGGCATACTCGTGGCCACTACAGTCTCAACCCGATGAGTTTGTGCGATCTTTCTAACTCAGCCTTGCAAGTAGGTGGAACTACAGGTGCATGCTACCACGTCTGGCTAATTTTTTGATTTATTGTAGAGATGAGGTCTTGCCAAGTTGTCCAGGCTGGTCTGGAACTTCTGGGCTCAGGCAATGCTCTCACCTCAGCCTCTCAAAGTGCTGGGATTACAGGTGTAAGCCACTGTGCCTGGACAAAAGAGTTCTAATTTGCCCAAGAGTGGCATACAGTCTTAACTTATGACTGTTACTCTAAGTCCTTCTACTTTAAGGGTGGTAAAATTAGAATTCAAAGTAGTAAGGTGTCAGAACAAGTTTATGTGACTATCTAAATCAACGCCCATAGCTAGTCTTTTATCAAACTGGCCCGTTTTATTTTTTTCATGGTATTTAATGCATACTGAATTTGTTTTGCTTATTTATTTCTTTACTTGTTTGTTCTCTGCCTCCCCTTACCTAGAACATAAAACCTTCAAGGTAAGAGACTGGGCCTGTCTCATTCACCACAGAATCCCTAGCACGGTGAACAGTGTCCTGCAAATAATAAGTGCTCAGTAAATATTTAATGTTAAATGAAGGCCAGAAGTCAAACCTGTCAAGGTAACTTAAGGGGAAATGTCTAACCATTACAGAGAAGCCTGGACTACATATGGACTGTAAGTTCAGGCATGGGTCTTTGTGAGGTGTCTATGGGGAAAGGGTGTGGAATGATCAGTGGGTGGTGCTCTTATTGGTCATAGATAGAACTAGAACACTGTAGCATGCCTATAATCCCAGCATTTTGGGAGGCTCAGGCGAGAAGACTGCCTGAGCCCAGGGGTTCAAGACCAGCCTGGGCAATTTGGTGAGACCTTGTCTCTACAATAAATTTTTAAAAATTAGCTAGATGTGTTGGTGTGCATCTGTAGTTTCAGCTACCTGGAAGGCTGACGAAGAGAAAATAAAAAATTTTATTTGGAAACCAAATTTCTATTTACAAGGTATAGAAACTTTGAGGCTCTGGATTCTCTACAGACACCTAATTTAATTACCTAGCACAATCTTCTCATGCAAAGTTCCAACATGAGTTCCAGGAACTGAACTTTCTAAAAACCTTGTCACTTGATCTGTTTTCCCAGCCTCAGTCTGGGAGAATGACAGAAAAAGGAAACAGCGAAGAGGAAGAGAAAAACAAAACACAGAAAAAACGAATTGCTTTTAACACAACTTTTGAATAATCTTGACTAGGAGAAGGACATGTCTGTAGAGAGGTGGCATGAATGGTCTGCCCTCTGAGCTGCGGTGAAGGTCACCATCAACCTCTGGGCAACTACAGCACTACCCCAAGGGGCCCTGTAGAGAAACAGTGGTTCAGGAGATGAGCTCCAGAGTCTGAATTTTCACTTTGCCATTTATAACTTGTGTAACTCTGGGCAAATGACTTAACAATTCTGTACCTCAGTTTCTTCAAATATAAAATGGAGGCTAATAGTGGTATCTATTGCATAGGGTGATTGTGAGGATTATAAACTTGCAAAGTTCTGAGAATAACATCTAGGACATAGCAAGTCATCAATAAATGGTAGCATTTATTATAACTATTCATGTGGGAAAGAGAGCACATATGCTTAATTCTTTGGAAAAACTGGCAGTCCTGGAAACTTAGATGACTAAATCATAAGCTAACGAATCAGAGACATTAGGAACAGTCTCTGATTCAGTGGGAAAGCACTGGACCAAAAATCAAAACACCTGCTGGGGCAGAGATTGTTAGTTACCTCCCAATACCCAGCCTCTCCTTCTTCTTTAGCAAAATAACTTTGGTTTTTAGCTTGGTATATTTCTGCCCAGCTAAGTAACTGTTCTCAGTCTTCTCTATAGCTAGGATAGCCATGTGACTATGAGAAATAAATAGAAGTTTTATGTGAAACCTTGAAGAAGTCTCTTTTAAGGTGTGGGGCATACTTTTTTGTCTTCTTCCTCCATTTAGCTGCCTTCTTATGCTCTAGTGGTCATCTTGGGATGGAACCTATACATACTAGGATGCTGTATAGTGAGCTGGAAGAGGCTTGAGTGTCTGCCAACAGGGTAGAACCAAGTGACAGAGTCCAAACACTAGCTCTGGCCTGCCTATTTCTGGACTTTTGCCATGAAAGAATAAAACCTTATATATTTAGGCCTCTATAACTGAGGTTCATATTCACCTAAGCTTAATACTAAATGATATATCTGGGTTCTGGCCTACTATTGCTACATGGTATCAGATAGTCTCTCTAAATCTTTGTTTTCTCACCTGTAAAACGTGATAATGCTTCATAGAACTGTAGCGGGAATCAAGTGAAAGAGCACATCATGACAGAACTATGGAAAATGCTGATATAATTTTCATCAATAAAACAAGAGGGACACTCAGAATGGTAAAGCAGGTGTTAATGATAGGGGGCACTGAGATCAAGACAAAGAAAATAATTAGTAAAAACATCTAAGAGCTCTCTGCTCCTGTCCAACAGACAGCCACATCCCTGAAACACCATGGTGAAGGTGAAGGACGGAGTGAACGGATTTGGCCGTATTGGATGCTTGGTCACCAGGGCTGCTTTTAACTCTGGCAAAGTGGATATTGTCACCATCAACGACCCCTTCATTGACCTCAACTACATGGTCTACCTGTTCCAGTATGACTCTATCCACCACAAGTTCCACAGCACTGTCAAGGCTGAGAATGAGAAGCTTGTCATCAATGGAAATCCCACCACCATCTTCCAGAAGGAGATCCCACCAAAACCAAATGGTAGCACTGATTATGTAGTGTAGAAGGCTGGGGCTCACTTACAGAGGGAAGCCAAAAGGGTCATCATCTCTACCCCCTCCACTAATGCCCCAATGCTTGTGATGGGCGTGAACCACAAGAAGTAACAGAACAATCTCACGATTGTCAGCAACACCTCCTGTACCATCAACTGCTTAGCTCTCCTGGCCAAGGTCATCCACGAGCTGTGGAGGGACTCATGACCATTGTTCACACCATTACTGCCACCTAGAAGACAGTGGATAGCCCCTCTGGGAAGCTGTGGTGCAACAGTTGCGGGGCCCTCCAGAACATCATCTCTGCATCCACCAGCGCTGCCAAGGCCATAGGCAAGGTCATCCTTAAGTTGAATGGGAAGCTCACAGGCATGGCCTTCCATGTCCCCACCACCAATGTGTCTGTCGTGGACCTGACCTGCTGTCTGGAGAAACCCACCAAATATGATGATATCAAGAAAGTAGTAAAGCAGGCACCCGAGGGCCCCCTCAAGGGCATCCTAGCCTGCATCAAACACCAAGTCGTATCCTCCGACTTTAACAGTGACACCTATTCTTCCATCTTTGATGCTGGGGCTGGCACTGCCCTCAATGACCACTTTGTCGAGCTCATCTGTTGGTATGACAATGAATTTGGCTAGGTGGACCTCATGGTCCACGCGGCCTCCAAGGAGTAAGAGCCTCCAGACAACTAGCCCCCACGAGAGCACGAGAAGAGAAAAGCCCTCAGCTGCTAGGGATTCCCTGCCACTTAGTCCCCAACCACACTGAGAATCTCCCTTCCTCACAGAGTCCATGCCAGATCTCCTGAAGAATGGGGGGTGGGAGGACCTAGGGAGCCCCACCTTGTCAGGTACCATTAATAAAGTCCCTTGTATCCAGCTCCCCCCCCCCAAAAAAAAACTAGGAAAAATGATTGTGTTTATAAGAGTAGAAAAATTTCTTTTTTTTTTTGAAAAATTTCTTATAGATCATGAAAACTGATCACATTGAAGAGATAATATCTTGTATCCTGCTAAATACAAAACTAAATTATCTTATAATTTTCATTCTTTGAAGTCCACCACCTCTGATGATGATTCATTCCTAATTAGATGACTTTAGCTATTCAAATCCCAGATTCCCCTCTCAATATCCTCTCTCCCATATTGCTGACTTTTTAAAAAAGTTTATTTTAAATTGACAAATAATTATATACAATTTATGGGGTATAATATGTTTTGGTAAATGTATACATCATGAAATGATCAAATCAGACATTAACAGGTCTGTTACCTCATATACTTATCATTTATTTGTGGTGAAAACACCTAAAGTCCATTCTTTTAGCTATTCTGAAATACACAAGACATTATTAACTAGTCAACATGCTGTACAATAGATCACAAGATCTATTGTTCTTGTCTAACAAAAACTTTATACTCTTTGACTAACATGTCTTCTTTCCCTATTTACTGCCCAACCCCAACCTTAATAACCAAGTCACACTTATTGAATGACTTTATCACAAAGAACAGCTAAGAGAATTTCTAGCAACAATGAAAATGTTTTATACCTATGCTTGACAGTATGGTAGCCACTGGTCTCATGTGGCTACTGACCACTTGAAATATAGCTAGTGTGACTGAATAACTAAATTTTAAATTTTATTTAATTTTACAGACAGATGTGGCTAGTGACTGTCATTGGTTACTTACAGTAAGCCATACAGTGAGTTCAAAGGAAGAGAAGCAAGTCATATGTCATTTCTTCATTCCTATCTGATCTATCTCATTTCTTCTCAATAGCTATGCCAAAATGTTTTCTATTAGCCTGCTCCTGATATGATACTAACTCCTTGGAAAGTCTCCATTTCCTTAGTTGGAATTTGGGTTTAATGATCTTCTTCCCAGAAAAATAGACACATATGTTAAACATACACACAAACACTGTCCTGAGTCAAACTCAGGGCAAACTTTACAGAACACATCAAAATAACTAGATTCATGGAACACGAACACACACACACACACACACACAGGCACCAAAGATGATTTAACCCTTGAAAAAATATACCCTTTTTGTGCTTTTTGGTCTAAAGACACTAGAAGTTCAATTATCCTACTTGATAAGTCCTTATACACTCAATTTAAGTTTATTTTGTTCTTTTTAATAAATAAACCTGGAGTAGAGACAGGTATATTCTGCTCCTGAGAGAAGATCAAACTAAAATAAATGCCTGAATTAAGGTTGCTGACATGGAAAGTTTCTTGATGCAGGTTTCTACTATCAGGCTGATAGACAGGTAGATGGGGGGTGGGGGGAGGCAACTCTCCAGAAGGGGTTACCAGAGGTGGTGATAATACGGAAAAATGCTTTTCTACCTCAAAAGACACATTATAACACACACCCTGACCTTGATGACCTCCTCCAGGCTGCTACTCAGGTGCTCATGTTTTAGATGTGAGCAAAAGTGTAATTACTTCAACAACTCCTTGATATGACTCCAAGAAATGATGTGACAGTACCTGCTGCAGATTTCCCTTAGAGGCATACCAGAATGACCCTTTTCAAATGCAAATTAGCTTACTCATTCTAGTGGTAGGGTTTCTTGGGGGAGGAGTTTAAAAGAAAAGGCAATAGTTCCCACTGACGGGAGTTGAGGAGTGTGGCTGACCCTGATTAAGTGAGAATGAAGGGATAAAAGACACCTGGAGAATGACCCCTATGGGCAGAAGGCATCATGGGACTCAGTCTGGACAGAACTTAATGGGAAATGCAAGTTTTTAGCTCTACATATTCTCTGCTTCAGTCAAACCACCTTGATTGATTTTGGCACACCCTCATCCCCACGATGGCTTATGTATTTACTGATCTTAGTAAAGAATCCAAAATTCCTCTGTACCTTCAAGTCAGATCTTCCTTGTCTTTAGGGCAGGGTGTCAGTAAACCATGTCATTCAGCTATGCCTCAATGGCTCTTACTCACATATCTCTCATAAGATATGCAGCACCACACTAACACTAGAGAGTAGTCTCATGGAGCTCACAATCTAATGTTCAGTGTGTAGTCTTGAAGATAGACACATACAAAAAGGAGTGAGAGATGACTCAGAAGAACTGTGTCCACACTTGGAAAACACCTGACATCTGGTTTGTTATAGCACAACATGAAAATATAGTTATTTAGTAGTGGGTGGGGGAAAAACCCCTGGAATTTCAGAAACAAGGAAAAAATGTGAGGTAAAGGCAGGAAGTAGCTGGGAATAGTGAAAATGATAGAGTGGAAGCTTTAGACTTTCAAATATAAAGGCCAGGGAAATTCAAACATGCCTAGATTAAGGACCCTGTCCCCAACTACAGGAAGTTTATCCCTAACATCTAAATAGTCATGTTTTAAAATCAACAAGTTTGCTAGTTTTCAGCTGCCACTGACTGGAACCCCCAGTGGGTCTATGTAGACAGACTGTGCCCAGCCGGACTAGATGAAGACACACAACCGGAAGTCAGTCAGCCAGCCTGACCCCTCCCAGCTTCAGGAGGAGCCTGAGCAAAACACACTACCCAGCTACATGAGTAGTAGACAGGATGCTTTAACCCCAGCAGCACAGGGCTGTATCTAGAATCCTGCATCTCAATTACCAGATTCAGAGATTAAGGGTCTAGGATCCTAGGGGACTCTATGAATGAGAAAACCTACCAGCAAGATCAGTAGGATCTTTGGTTCCCCACAACCTCTCCCACCCCCCACCACCCTCCACTGTAGTTGCATATTCACGTCCACAGCCCATATATTTTAAAAATTTGATATAATTATCTCCTAGAAATTACTGTATTTAGCCTCTTGGGATCTAAAGCAATTAAGTGAAGATAAATTTCTTTCATGGAGCAAGCTGTCAAAGGATGAAGCAATTTCATTCCCCATTTGAAGTGGAAGCTTGGGTCATGCATGGTTTATTTGAAACAATGCCATCACCTAAAGCTGCTGATCTTAATCTCTAACTCCGTTCCCCATTTTAAACTGCTGGAGATATCTTGCGTGGCACTGCCTGAAGTTACGACATCTGGCTCAAGGCCAGCAAAAGAACAAACCAGCCCCTCTTCTAGGTTTCAAGCATAAGAGGACAAAACTATATTAAAAGAAGATAACTATTAATACATAGGTGAAGTCTATTAAATCCCAAAAAAGGGAGATGTTCCCAAGGCACTGCGTGTGATGACAGAGGTACCCTGACAATAGGGAAGTGGTGCAAGAAAAGGTGGAAATGCCTCCCAAAGTGGGTATGGTGAAATACATGCCAAGGGACCAGATTTTTCTCTTCTGAGAGACACTAAACCAAACAAACAAAAAATAGGACCTATTTAATGAAACAGCCTGACAGATGGAAAGCATACTAGGGTGAACTTCAAGAGCCCTGGGTTCCAGCATCATAAGACTGCATGCAAGATGTTGGGGAAAGTAGCTGGTATTTTATTTTTTAAAAAATCTAGGCTGGGTGCGGTGGCTCATACCTGCAATCCCCAGCACTTTGGAAAGTAGAGGTGGAAGGACTGCTTGAGCCCAGGAGTTCAAGATCAGCCTAGGAAACATAGCAAAACCTCAACTCTTAAAAAAAAAAAAAAAAATCAGGCTGGGCGTGGTGGCTCAAGTCTGTAATCCCAGCACTTTGGGAGGCTGAGATGAGAGGATTGACTGAGTCCAGGGGTTTAAGACTAGCCTGGGCAACTTGGTGAGACCTTATCTCTACAAATCAAAAAATTAGATGGGTGTGGTGGTACACGCCTGTAGTTCCAGCTACTTGGAAGGCTGAAGCGGAAGGATCACATGAGCCTAGCAGGTCTCTACGGTGGCTGTGAGCATGCCACGGCACTCCAGCCTGGGCAACAGAGTGAGACTCCAACTCCAAAAAACAAAAAAACCCACCAAATTCTTCATAACCACAATGCATTTATTTATAACACACAGTCAATGTGTTATCAAGATAATAGTATTCCAACATTTTTAAAGCCATTGAAAATGACTGGCCGGGCACGGTAGCTCAGTCTGTAATCTCAGCACTTTGGGAGGCCGAGGTGAATGGATTGCCTGAGCTCCTGGATTCGAGACTAGCCCGGGCAACTTGGCGAGACCTCATCTCTACAATAAATCAAAAAATTAGCCAGGCATGGTAGCGCGCACTTGTAGCTTTGGCTACTTGGAAGGCTGAGATGGAAGGATCGCCAGAGCCCAGCAGGTCAATGCTGGGGTGGCTGTGAGTGTGCCACTGCACTCCAGCCTGGGCGACAGGGTGAGACTCCAACTCAAAAAAAAGAAAAAAAAAAGAAAAAGAAATGACTTTAGGTGAAATCCATGCACATCAGACCATGTCTGAGCACTGCTTTTTAACAAAAACCTTTG
>CAUYQG010181058.1:0-26158 GCA_963574415.1 Tarsius wallacei | reverse complement strand
CTCATTTGATGTCTTGCAGGGGTTCTCTGAATCTCTTGTGTTTGAATGGCCATGTCTCTGATGAGATGAGAAAAGTTTTCTTGGATAATTTCATGGAATGTTTGTTCCAGGGTGTTCTCTCTCTCTCTCTCTCTCTCTCTCTGTCCCTCAGGTATTTTTTTTTTTTTTGAGTTGGAGTCTCACTCCGTCGCCCAGACTGGAGTTCAGTGGCCACACCCGGTCACTGCAGCCTTGACCTGCTGGGGCTCCGGCGATCCTTCTGCCCCAACCTTACAAGTAGCTGGAACTACAGACGTGCACTACCATACCCGGCTAAGTTTTTGATTTATTGTAGAGATGAGGTCTCACCAAGTTGCCCAGGCGGGTGTTGAACCCGCGGGCTCAGGCAATCCACACACCTCAGCCTCCCAAGGCGCAGGATTACAGGCTGAGCCACCGAGCCTGGCTCCCTCAGGGATTTTAATTAATCTTAGGTTCAGCCTCTTGAAATAATCGCTCATCTCTTAGAGGTATTGTTCTGTCTTTTTAGTCTTCTTTTTTATGTTTTTAACAATTTGGGTTAGTTCCATATTTTGGTCCTCAAGCTCTGAGAATCTTCCTTCTGCTTAGTTAATTCTGCTTTCCATGCTTATCAGTTTGTTATTTATTTAATTCATCATATTCTTTATTGCCATCAACTCCTTCATTCTTTCCTCTTGTCTTTCCTCATTTCTATTTATTCTCTCTATTAATATCTTGATATCTGGGTTTGCAGTTTGAGATCAGTTGCTCTGGGGCTTTTCATTGTTTGAGTTCTGAAGTCTGTATTCTCAGCTGCTGTCTTTCCAGGGGTCTATATGAGACCTGTATTCTTCTGTTGGTTCTTCTTTATTTGTGAAGGTTTTCCTCCCTCTTTTTCCCCCTTCTTCAATCCTGTTTTTCAGTGATAGTAGGGGTAGCTTTTACTTCCATTTGCTCAATCCCCTATTCTTTCTTTTGCAGCTCCTCTGGATTTGTTCAATTTTGAAGTCAGACTGGGGTTGGGGGCTGTGCTTTTTGCAAGTTTTGAGATTTGATTAAGAGGGGAGCTGTGGTTCAGAAGCTATCTGCAGATCCCAGTATCCACTGACAGGTGTGTGGGTCCCCAGGAACCCACTTCCCACTGCCTTACAATCTGTCCATGCAGTGGGTGTGTTTTGCCCCCTGAAAGCAAACTGAGATAAGAAAAAAGGTAAAGAATGGAAAAAGGAAGTAGGGAGATGAAAGGAAAGTGGAGAGAGAGAGGAAGAGGGAAAATAGAGAGGCACACCAACTAACGAGTATTCAAAGAGACAACAAAGGCAGAAACAAAACAAAAACAAAAACATACAATTGTACAAACAAACAAAAAACCTCTGTTGATGTACTCACCCTCAAAAATACACACACATAAACAGAAAATCTGAAAACCATCAGTAAAATAACAAAAACTAAGTATGAAAATGTAAACAAAAACAGAAAGAAAGAAAGAAAAGAAAAAGAGCTTGCTATGTGGCTGTTTTTGGAACTTCAGGTTCCTTTTCCAAGCATGCTTTTGATTGCCAGCGCTTTTGGCTGCCATTGCATTAGGGAGTGGCTCTGGTCTCCAGCCTGTCCCCACTGCTCTCAGCATAGGCTGATTCGGTTGCTCTTAGTGTGGGTCAGATGCCCTGTGGACTTCTGTGGGAGGAGGATGAATCAGATCTGGACTCACCCTACTCGTCTGCTGCTGCCACTGCTGTCAAGTCTCCAACTCAACTCAGATGTGTCTGTATCTGTTCCAGTGTGGGGGTGGGGGGGCGTCTGTCTCTCCCAGTCTGATGGTTGATCCCAGAGAAGTGAGGAGATACTTTCTGGGTCTCGGGTTGGAGGCTGGTCAGAGCTGGGCAGGGCAACACAGGTCTCTGCCTGGTCCTGGGACAGAGAAAATGGCAGTGGTTAGCGTCTCCACACTGGTGTCTGGGCTCAGTTCCAGATTTCCTCACCATGCCTTCTTCACCATTCCTGCTTCTAGTGCCCAGCCTGCTGCCGCAGGTGATGTAGTGGGCCAGGTGCCAGGTGCTGAGGAGCAGCTGTTCTCTGCTGCCTCCTCTCAAGAGACCCCCGAGAATGGCAGGTGATCCTGCGCATGGGGGCTCCAATCTCAGTGCAGTGGTGGGTTGCAGTCACCTCCAGAGGAGAGCCACAGGTGCTTGAACCCGAGTCTTTCACTCACCCACCAGCACACCCCACTCATGCAGACAGTCTTTACCGACATTCACTTTTGCGGAGATTCTCACACTCCAACCAGTTCCATCGCCATCGTGCCCCATCTCCCCAATTTGAATTATGTGTCAATATGAACTTAGGATATATTTTAATGTGTTTTTATGTATGTATGGATTCTCTGTCCACTGACAAGGTCTGGAAAAAAATGGCCAACCTAGGAACAGTGAACACCCTTAGCATCCCGAATATTGTCTCCCAAAACCATTTTCTACTGAAAGAAACTGGGAGTCTTTGGAAAAATACCTGATTCTAGGTTATGGACAGAAAATATACCAGATGAGTCTGTACCATTCTGTCACCAGACTATTAGGATCATGTCAAAAAGACCCAGGTACCATCTTTAAGAGCATCTCAGTGTTCAGCGATGGTACGATTTGAGCATCAAGATGGATAATAATGGCAATACATTGAAACATATCTAATATGTTTAAATTTATGCTTAATCATTTCTAAAACAAAAACAAGACAAAAAGTTACTTATCATAGTTGGAATACTGAAAGATGTTAGTGAATCAATCCATTATTTCAAAAATTGCTAAATAAAAGTTTAACACCAAGCATTTATCCTACCTCTCCTATAGTTAACTGTTTCACTAGTTTGCCAAAAAGTAAATGAGAGACTGTTTGTCTTTATTGAAATAGTCCAGCTAATATATGAAAAAGAGATGATAAACCAGAATACAGCACATGTGGAGTATCCGTTATCCAAAATGCTTGGTACCATAAGTGTTCCAGCTTTTGGATTTTGGAATACTTACATATATATATAATGAGGTACCTTGGGGATGGGACCCAAGTCTAAACACGAAATTTGTGTATTTGTCAACTACAGATAGCCTGAAGGTAATCTCATATTTTTTTATAACTTTGTGCATGAAACAAAGTTTTGACTGTGGCTCATCCTGAGTCAGGTGTAGAATTTTTCACTTGTGGCATCATTTTTGCACCCAAAAGGTTTCAGATTTTGGAATATTTTGGATTTTGGATTTTTAGATTAGGGATGCTCAACCTGTTATACTTTGCAATAGTCATTAAGTGGATCTAGGCTGTGCATCAGTGGAGACCACCATAAAAAACAACAGGCAGCCAGCTATGTGCTTATAAAAGGAAAAACATCATTTAGGAAGTAGTTTTGCTAAAAAATCAAACCTAAATCTGATCAGTTCTATAGCTCTACCTCCCAATTTAGGGAAAACACAGTGGACAGAGGAACATATTAAGTTACACGTTGAAAATGCAATAGCCAAGTCTAGACCATGGAAAACTTTAGGATACAAGATCCAGTTTCTTCAACAAATGAATTACAAGGATATGATAAAGAGATGGATGGCAATAATTCATACATTGAAGACGTATGTAATATATGGACTTTATTTTGATCTTAATGAAACAAACTTAAAAAATGATATTTATGGAATGATTAGAAATTTTAAAAATTTACTGAACAATTGATGATATCAGTGAATCATTATTAATTTTTGAAGTATACTATGGTACTGTGTTTATGTGAAAAATATTTCTTATTTTTTAGAGATGCATTTTGAAATATATACAGAAGAAATGATATGATTTGTGGGTCTTGCTTCCAAAGAAATGGGGGAAGGGAAGTATATGAATGGGAAATAGATGGAATAAGATTGACCATGAGTTGATAATTATTGAAGCTAGGTGATGGACAATAGAAGTTCATTATAGCATTCTGTCTACTTTTTCATATTGCTTGAAATTTTCCATAATAAGATTTTTTAAGTCGCTTATGTTTCTTGTTTGTATTTTGTGTCATTTTTGTGTTCAAACACTTATAGAGCTTAAGGCAGATAAGTCTTCCAAATGATCAGAGATATATTAAGTGATTCTGTGTTTTCGGCATTGTCAATTAACATTCATTTCTTCAATTTTTTGTGTGTAGAAGATAGTGCTGATCACTTTAAGATTGATGCCAACAGTGGTGAAATAAGAACAACCATAGTACTTTCATATGATTATAGACCTTCCTATAGGATGACTGTTGTTGCCAGTGACCAGGGAGAGCCTCCTCTTCAAGGACAGGCAGTTATTAATATCCAGGTAATGTCATCACCCTACAATGTGGAAGGATGTCTGAAGGTTTCATTTGACTCTTATACAAGTGTGCAGATTGAAGATACATTCAATATGTACGTATTTGAATATATAGAATATGAATACCATTTAAAGAGATGATTGCTCATACATATTTGCCTTTTTGTTGTCACTAGAGAAATGATTTAGGGCCATTTATTTTGTAGATTAGCTTTGTATAGTTCTTGACAAGATATTCATCACTATATGGGCATTTGTTTTGCATTATTGAACACAAGGTATCTTTTCTTGTAGTTATTTGTAATTGCAAGAACCTGATAAATTTACAGGAGAAACATGTATATAAAAAAATGACCATATAATAAATCACATAGTTTTTTTCATAATTTTTTTAAAAATTAGAAATGTCACTTGTGATCGTATTTTAAGGCTTTACTTCAATCACAATGAGCAAACAAGTTGTGGCAAGTATTTTTAGTAGGAAAAATTACACCAACCAGTCATATGTCATACATATGACAATCAGTTATATTAATATATATATATACAATAATCAAGAATATATATTTCATCAAGAGTTCTGTTTCCAAATTATATTCTTCATTGATTAAAGATAAATGAGCTAAGAGAAAAATTTGCATAGTCATACTACCAGTTTCTTGTTTCAAAGACATATGATACTTAAATGTACACAAATGTTATCCTTATGTATAAATTGGTTTCCAGTATTTACAGTAATTTGCAGAGCTAGCTATCCCACATTTCTTTTGAAGAATCACAAAGCTACAGTTCAGTGTAACGATAGCTCCACCTTGCCAAACTATCATTTCAGACGTCACAGCAAACTGGGATGTGGACAATTCTGCAATTTCTTATCTCCGAAATATTATGCAATTTTCAATCCTCTGAGACATACTAGAACTATACAATACAAAAAATACATTTGATAAGCAATTAACATATGTATATTACACAAATGAAAGGAATTAGCTTCCAAAATAATACCACTGTAAGTATTGTTAAACTGTTTTAAAAATACCACAAATTACCAGCTCTTTTATTCTTATTTCAGGTGGTCCCTCTATCCAAAGGGAGAGCAATCATTTCTCAGAATATCAGACATTTAGTTATACCAGAAAACTGGAAGCCTGCAAAAATAATGAGCTTGATAAAGTCACCTGATCACCTTCAACAACATCATAATGGAAAATTACATTTTAGAATTGCTGCGGATGACAAGGATGATCACTTTGAAATTGACAGCCTAACAGGAGACTTGTTTCTTTCCAAGGAACTCGATTATGAGACAACATCTCATTATCTTTTCAGGGTGATTACTACAGACCATAGCAAAAATCCTCCCCTGAACAGCACGGTCTTCCTTAGTGTTGATGTGGAAGATCAGAATGACCATTCCCCTTCTTTCCAGGATGAGTTCATTGTGATAAGTGTGGAGGAGAATGTTCCCATAGGGACTCTGGTTTATGTCTTCAATGCCAAGGATGGCGATGGCAGTTTTTTGAACAGTAGAATACAATATGTCATTGAATCCCACCCCCCTGGAATAAATCCATTTCTCATCCATCCCTCATTTGGCACGTTAGTCACTGCATCCCCTCTTGACAGAGAGAGTGTTCCAATGGTCGTTCTGACAGTAACTGCCTCTGATCAGGCTGTGAATGTGACAGACCGGCGACTGAGATCGCTGATGGCAAAAGTAGTGATTTTGGACGTAAATGACCACAGCCCCACTTTCATGTCTTTCCCCATTGCCCATGTCAAAGAGGATGTCACAGTGGGCTCCCTGGTACACCACATATCAGCTCAAGATCCAGATGAAGGAAGGAATGGAAAAGTAACATACAGCATCCTCTCAGGAAATGAAAACAAGGCTTTCATGCTAGATGAGTCATCAGGTACAGTGCCCTATATGTCACTTAAAACATATTTTTGTTTTGTTTTGTTTTAGGAACTAGATAGAGTTGACAGTTGCACAACAGTGTGAATGTACTAAATGTCACTGAATTGTCTACATTAAAATGGTTAGTTTTATGGCAAGTGAATTTTATCTCAATAAAAAGCAAATTTAATCTGAAATAAAAAATATTTACTTTTTTGTGGTTAGAAAAAACCTAACATGGGACCTACACTTCTAATAAAGTTTTAAGTGTACAATGCATTACTTTTGACTACAGGTACAAGGCTGTACAGCTAATCTCTGAAAATTATTCACCCTGCTTAACTGAAACTAAAACTGAAAATTTCTCCCTGTTTCTTCCTCTATCCAGCCACTGACACCGCTCCATGAATTAGACTATTTTATGTACCTCATATGAGTGGAATCATGCAGTATCTATCATTCTGTGACTGGCTTATTTTACTTAGCATAATGTCCTCAAGGTTTATTTATGTTGTTAAATATTTCAGAAGCTCTTTCTCGTTTAAGGCTGAGTTGTATTCCATTTTTTGAATGTACCACATTTTCTTTATCCATTCATCTGCTGGTGGACATTTAGGTTGTTTCCACATCTCAGCTATTTGTAAAGGATGCTGCAGTGAATGTGGGAGCACTCCTATTACCTCAAGATCCTAATTTCAGTTCTTTTGTATGAATATAAAGAAGTGAAGTTTCTGGGTCATATGGTAGTTCTGTTTTTAGTTTTTTGAGGAAGCTTTGTATAGGGCTACAGCATTTTACATTCCCACCAACAGTGTGCAAGGGTTCCAATTTCTCCACATCTTCATCAACACTTATCTTTAAAAAAATAATAATAGTATCCATGTGTGAGTGGTAGCACATTGTAGTTTTGATTTGCTTTTCTGTGATGATTAGTGACAGTGAGTTTTTGTAAATATATCTGTTGGCTATTTGTATTGGAGAAAAAAGACATACATTTGCCCATTTTGAAATCAGGTTTTTTGTGGTTTTTTCATATTTAGTTATAGGATTTTTATCTTCTGGATATTAACCCTTCATCAAAGATATGGTTTGTAAATATATTTTTCCCATTTTGTAGGTTGCCTTTTCTTTTGCCACGTGGAAGCTTCTTAATTGGAAGCTTGTTTATTTTTGTTTTTGTAGCCTGGGCTTTCATTGTCATATTTATGAGGTCATTGCAAGACCAAGGTCCCCTGCGTTTTCCTTTAGACTTTTATAGTTTCAGGGCTTATATTTAAGTTTTTAATACATTTTACTTTCAGTATAGTGTAAGGGTGCACCTTCATTTTTTTTTGCCTGTGGATATCCAGTTTTCCCACACCATTAGTTGAAAAGATTATTTTTTTTCCATTGTGTATTTCTGAACTGTGTTCAAGATCAGTTAACTATATATGTGTGGATTTATTTCTGGGCTCTCTACCTTGTTCCATTAGTCTATATGTCTGTTCTTATGTCAGCATCATACTATTTTGATTACTGTACCTTTGTAATATGCCTTAAAGTCAGGAAATGTGATATCTTTAGCTTTGTTCTTTCTCAAGATTATTTTGACAACTTGGGGTTCTTTGAGATTCCATATACATTTTAGAATTATTTTTTTCTGTTTCTGCAAAATATACCATTGGGATTTTATGGGAATTACATTGAATCTGTAGATCACTTTGGGTAGTATGAACATTTTGACAATATTAGATCTTTCATTCTATAATCACAAACGTCTTTTCCATTTGTGTCTTTAATTTCTTTATTCAGTGTCTTGTAGTTTTCAGTATACAAGGTACTCACCTCCTTGGCTAAGTTTATTTCTAAGTATTTTATTCTTTTTTTGGTGCTTTTGTAAATAGGGTTTTTCTAATTTCCTTTTCAGATAGTTCCATGTCCATGTTTAGAAATGAAACTGATTTTTGCATGTTGATTTTTGTATCCTTATCTTTACTGAATTTATTTGTTCTAAATAAATGTATTTGTTCTAAATAAATAAATTCAGTTTCTTGGTGGAGTCTTCAGGGTTTTCAATATATAAGATTGTGTCATCTGCAAACAAGAATAATTTTATTTTTTATTTTCTGACTTGGATGCCTTCTTTCCTAACACTTTTAATTAAATTCTCCCATCACTTGCTTTCACTTCTCTTTTTCATTTTCCTCTCTTAAAGGATAGCTTTCAAGATACATATGCTTTAAAAGAATTTTGATTTGTTATGTTGTTTAACTTGTATGATAGGCACAGAGGTTGTATTTGGAGAAGCAACTTTAACTAGCCTGATTGTAAATATTAACTATGCTTTGTAGATAGCTCACATTTCATGAACCATAGCAAACTTCTTTGTCCCCATTGTGGGTTCTTGCACGGTAGGAAATGGTGCCAAAAATGAATTAAGGTAGGAGCATGACAAATCAGCATTTTTCAAAAACCTTGGAATGGAAACTTATCTTTAAGATCATACAAACATATATTTGTGAATCACTAAAAATAATATATATTTTTAATGGTTGAATCCATTTGGACATTAAGACCCTTGCTTTTCAAATACATTTTGTAACATTTCTTTTTTTTTCTCCCAGAAGTGTTTATTCACAATCAGGTACTCTTCAGAAATGTCACTCATTGTCACTTCACTTATCTTGCTGCCACCCTGTTGCCAGATAACATCTACTATAAGTTTTTTTGTAGTTTGATGAAAGAGTATATGTACAAATTTTTAGTCACATGAATTAAAAAATAAACTTTCCTCTACCTGATTTTGATGGAATATTGAAAAATTAATGAACTATCACCTCTAAAAAAATAATTTCTACATGAAACTTAGAAAAAATTTCAGATGTATGTCATTTGACCCAACTGTTAGTAAGAACATCACTTGGAATGGGATTGAATGTGGAAGATTTGGAAGCCATGTTTATAGTCTGGCTATATTCTGTTGGAAATTTTCATCAAAATATTTATTAAATCCTGTACATATGGTTTCATTCTGAAGCATGCATGGCCACCACCTAAATGCCCAGTTGACAGAGAGATAGTCCAGACACACACTCCTGATATCTGCTGGAGCTGGGCCTCTCCAGGGACCTCTTTCAACAATGCCTAGAATGTTTTCCAAGATAGCTAAGGAAGGTCTATTTCAGTTTGTTAAAAAAGATGGATAAAATTAGAATTGTGTTTCAGTATTACAGGTATCATGAATCACTTGAGCAATTGCAGGGACTGTTTCAGAGCAAATGTTTTTCAAAGACATAAAATGATAATTGTCAAATGTGTTCATGTGCAATGCGATGTTTTTCCTCTCACAAGGCTCATATTTCTTAGAAAGAAGACATAGTGAGATATTCAGTGGCCTATGGATATGAAATATAAAGTGACGAGTAATTATTGAAAAACTATAAAATATGATTCAGTAGATGCCTTTAATTACTTCCAGAAAATTTCTTATAGGTTGAGAGGTATAAACAGCAGTCCTAAAAGAAATTTGACAGTTAGAATCATAGAATGGCTTTCTGTGTGCAAGTCTTTATTATATTTTACTTCTATGGGTATATGCTCAAATGGCAGTGGGATAGAGGTATGTTTTACTCATGAAATGTTTTGTTTGGGTTATAACATCTTTGTTCTTTTTTTTTTTTAAAGAGACAGTTAATGGAAAGTAAGTATAAAGAGACTCTTTAACAAAAATCAAATGTCTAAAGAATGCAGCCATACTCACATTTTTGTAACATGGTCACTTTTAAACATGTGGTACTATGTGACACAAAGATATATATTGTTATTATTCTAGATATTTTTTAAAAAGAAGGTAGACATTGGGAAGATAAATAATTTTAATGTAGTCCTCTCAGTAGATAATTGTATAAGAGAGTATTTTTGAATGGTCATTCATCCTTATATTTTAAATTGGGATGACTTTACTGGTGAGAAGTGTTTACTTTTTATTCTAGATAATATATAAATTTTAAGACAGTTTTATACAATTCATTCTTCAGCAATTAAAATTTCTGAGTTTTTATCAAGTTAGAGAAGTTAGACATCGGTGGAGTGAGCATGACTTCTGTAAAGAATATTCATTGCATATTGCTTATCTTCTGTTTTAAAAACAGGCTTACTAACTACAACTTGTCCTTTGGATTATGAAATAAAACCCCAGCACATTCTGACTCTTCTGGCACTGGATGATGGCATACCGGCACTTTCTTCATCCCAGACTCTGACAATTACTGTTCTTGACATCAATGATGAGGCACCAGTATTTAAGCAGCACCTGTATGAAGCTTCTGTTAAAGAAAACCAAAGTCCAGGGGCATTTGTCACAAAGGTTGAAGCTATGGACAGAGATTCAGGTAATTTAAAAGTACAGAAACTAGGTATTTAATGCTAAAAATACAAACAAACTGAAGATTATAATTGACATAATTTAAAATAGTTATGACCCAGAAAAAAATGAGCAATTGCTAGTTATCTTAGACTTCTAATACTTCTTGAGTTTATATACACATAGAAACACATACACATGTAAAGATAATGTATATATCACATTATGTAAGATTTGTTTGTATTATCTTTATTATTGTTTATGAGAAAGGGTCCCCAAAACCCAGAATTTATTTATAACAATTGTGTATTTATTCTTACATATTTACATTTCAGTCACCTTCAAAGTACTCTCCGTTTGATGCAACACGCACATCAAGATGCTTTTTCAATTGCTCAAAACAGTTTTTGAACTCCTCAATTTTGATGCATTTTAGTGCTTCTGCTGTTTTTTGTTTCACCCCTTCTGCATCAGCAAAATATTTCCCTTTGAGAAGTTTTTTCACCTGGGGCAACAAAAAAAGGCACTCGGGTTGAGATCGGGTGGGGCATGGGGGTAGCATGGTATGGACAGGTGCACATGTAAATCACCCATCATGAAATGGGCAAACACGTTGAATGAATCTCCAAAAAAATCCACTGAAGCCAAATGCAGCCTCTCACAACAACACTAGCTGGTACACTGATGCAGATGGGCTCCTAAAAACTTTCCTAGTGGAGAAAGCTTGTGCTACAAGGATTTTGCCCTCCTGCCCTCCAAAAAGATAATTCTTGTTTTTTTCTTTTGGGTTTCCTCCCTCATATATTAGAGTGATACACACCTAATTAATGTTTGTTGATTTGATCTTGATAATAGCAGTATGGACACAGCATCACATTTCTTTCTGAGTGTAATAGATATGTAAAGTACAAGAAGACAAATGGTTCGTTATTTTTTCTAAATATGGCATAGCGGAAGCTATATGACCTTGAACGAATTTCTAATCCTCTCTGTTTCTCTGTTTCTCTGTAATATGGAGATAATAACAGTGCCCAATTTATAATTCTGTGATAATTATGAATAAGTTATTACATGTAAAGATCTTAGACTAGTGTATCTGACACAATAAGTGGCTAATGAATGTTAACTTCCATCACTATTATTATTATTACTGTTGTCTCAACCACTATGTGCAGATAAATGACTTTGGAGTGAATAGTTACTGTGGCTAGCAATTTATACATTTCTTAGACCTGCTTTACAATATCACTTTGACTCTTCTGGCATTTAAAGTTCAGTAACCTTTATGTTCTGTTTTTATTTTAGATAAAATAATTATAAAAATTACAGAGCAGTATTTTCTATTAGCAGCATATGTTGAATTTTTTCATCTTAATTAATATAAATAGTTTAATAATCTAGTCTTTGTAAATTTACTTTTGTATATAGCAAGTGGCATTGCATATCAATATAATATTTTGTTCTAATCTTGTAAGAATTGTAATAGCTTTTTTAGGGGGAAATAATAGTATTAACAATAGCATTTACCCATACATTGTTAATTCAAGGGGCAGAAAAATACATTTACTTGAGATTTTCAGCTAAATTATATACTGTGTGAATGCTTTACCCCGTTTGAAAGCTTAAACTTTTAATTCTTTATACAAGAATGTGTGTGTGTGTGTGTGTGTGCTATGAACACTCTTTTCAAGGGCTAACCTAACTTTCTCTGCTTTGAACACTTTTCAAGGACTAACCTAACTTTCTCTGTTTGACCAGAGCGGGGCAGTGTGATCAAAGAGTTTTCTTATTAAGCTCAAAGAGGCGAGACTGAAACATGCTAACAACTGTTTATTCCAATCTGTGCTGAGAGAATTTATTTAGCACATTTCTGGCAGTATTTGTTTTCAGGGTGTTAGAAACAATGGAGAATATACTTTGTGTTTCACAATAATTACCCTTTAGTAAAGTTCTCTTAGAATGTTCTCTGTTGTAAGCAGAGCAATACAGGGCACTGGGCAACACAAAAACCACTTCCCAAAGTATATAGACATACCCTGAATCTATTGCAGATATCGCTGATTTAGCACTCATTAAGGTATGTAAAATGATGCCTCCCCTTGGCCTTGATGAATTTCATTTTTTTGCAATGGAATCTGATGAAAAGATTTCTTCTGCTTTAATGTTTGAAGAGGAAGAAAAAAAATTATCTTAAATTTTGCATGTATCAGCTAAAGATGATTGCCATAAATATACTCTTCTGATTTTTACTGTCACGTTGCCTAGTATTAATGTTATTTTCTTTTAGAATGAATAGTCTGCAACCTGTTAATTATAACTGAACTGAAACTTTATTATTCTAGAGTTATGGTTTGCCAACTTAGGATTTAGATGCAAAATTATTGTTTTTCTGGCTTTGCATTAATGGATATTTGAAATCCACACTAACATCTTTGTCTCATGTATCCTTACATGTTTTGGAGACATTTCTGACTTACTGGAAATCTCAATGTTTTTAATGAGGCCAAATCTGTTAGGTCGGTGGTTATGTAAATACATGTGAATATTTGTGTATATGCATGTGCTTTTGAATATATTTTCCTGAAATCATTTTTTCTTTTTTGCTTATTGGATTAAAACAATGAAATAGAATTATGCATGAGTATTAAATGACGTAGTCAAGATTTTAACATAACTGGCATCATGCTGGAATTTATGAATGGCTTACTTTATAGTATGTATTTTTTAAAATTCTAGAGCATTACTTAATACAAGAGAGCTTAACATATGTTTCCTAGCATTCTACACTGCAGTTCTTAAAAATATAAGCGAACATTTTTAAGTGTTGTTTGCCATTCAAAACCCACAGGGATTTGAGCACTGAATGTTTATGATGTATGACTCACACTAGTTCTAACAGGAGTTTCTTCTTGTATTAAAAGGAAAAAACAACTACCAGATTTTAGCTAAGGTATTAAAACTGCTACAACATTTGGTACCACCAACAAGAGCTCCATTGTTAGTGCAGAAAGATCTACCCCTGTGGTGCCCTTCCCCACTCCCACGAGGAAAGGGTGCCTCACCAGGGAAGGTGACTCACTTGTGGCTGATGCATTTGTACACAGATGTTGAACACAAAATAATGTCACAGTTCATTGCCACACGGAAATACAGAATTAGTTAATAAGATGTTAGTCTCTATTGCGAAACACGTATTCTCTATCTGGGGTCATCTTCAATAAACTTTATGTCTGGTTTTCTGGGATTTCCCATGCTGCACTAGATGTACAACTGTACCCTTCAAGTCCATACTTGGAGCCAGGGAGAAACATAGTATTTCATCAAACCTATGACACCATTAATTGCAAGATGAACCTAACTTTAGAAAAGTTCAAATGTGAAAAAGAATGTGTCTTAGATTTAATGAATGTGGTAAATAGAGGTTCCTTGCCCTAGTCTTTGGAATGTTTCTACTAGGCTGATGGCTTTATCCTCATAGGAACCTATCAGGTACCATCCTGTATACCCATTAGAAGGAGATTTATTTGTGCATATACCAAATAATAAAGCATAAGGATGCTAAAGCATCTGAAGGTATGGCATTTCATGAAAATAATTTCTCACTCTGGTAGACACATTAGCTGTGTATTCATTTTTGAAATCAATTTCTTTATGGAGTGATATTTCTTCTGTATCACATACTCAGGCAGAATATCCATCACCTGTTCCTGCACACTTTATTAGTAGTTACTCATTGACATGCTTCCTCATGCTTTCACCAATGGCATTTTCCCACCATTTAAGATTCAACTCAATCAATCTAGGGGTGCACAAGGAGTCCCATAGGATTCAGGCCCAAGTCAGTCTTCCTTTGTGCCCCAATTCTAGCAACTTTGATTACAACAAAGTCCCAAAAGAGGGATGTAGAGATGGGCTAGATGGTTCATTTCAAAGTTTCAATTTCCCAACCTGTGGCTATGAAACATTTGCTAGAGAAAGTCACAACAGCTTGCTAATTGAAGTCACCACCTACTTAGGCTGTCACCACCTACTTAGGACTTCTGCTAGTCCCTGAGTACTGTTCTGCTTGCCTTTTGTAGATATCAGGTTGGGCCTCTCTGTATAAATTTTATCTATGTAAATTTCTTTTTCAAATGCCTTTGTGGAAGTTCAAGAAATAAACCAGTAAAAAAATTTAAGGACTAATCATAATTTTACTCAGTGGTAATCACTGTTAAAACTTTGAGATATATTCTTATTATATTTAATACATAGTGTTATAATCATATAATTATTTACTTGTCTACTTTTTCCTGTGGGCTGTGAACTTCTCCTGGGTCCAGGACGTTTTATGTACTTTTATCCCAAGTTTTTAGGATAGTACAAGATAAGACACAGGAGCTCAATAAATCTGAGAAGCATGTGTGATATAAGCTACCTCAAGTTGCCTTCATTCTTTGGAATTTATTTATTTATTTATTCCTTAATTCAGTCAACCAGTCATGATCCTATTTCTTCTTTAGAAATGCCTGAGTATATGGGCATTGTGCACTTGAGAATTTACATAAAAAATGATCTTCCTAAAAAGTAAATCTCAAGATAACGCTCCCTTGGTCTAAATTCTTTATTATTCGCCAAGTTTGAGGATAAGGGAATTAAAGTTCTGTTCCTTTTAGTTAACAACATGCTTGCCTCTCTGTTTTAACTCCTATCACTCTCCCACACTTTACTCTAGGACAGGGCTCTGCAAAACTTATCCCTGTAAAGGACCAGATGGTAAATATTTTAGGCTTTGTGGACCATACAATCTCTTGTGCAACTCTGACACTGTAGCAAGACAGAAGCATAAATAGTGTGTCTGTATTCCAATGGAGCTTTACAAAAACAGAGAGTAGGCCAGATCTCACCACTGGGCTATAGGTTGCCTGATATAATACATATATCTAGTTAAGACATCTAAGTTATATGCTACTTTCTATTCATCAGATCCAATTATCATGATGTCATCAAAGTAGTTGATCAATGTGGTATTCTGTTGGATGCCATGGTGATCAGTATCTTCGTTGAGTAGGTGATGATCAACAATAGGAGAGTTTACATGAAGATGTATGTACTGTTGTTCCTGCTGGGTGGAAGTAAGTGACTTCTTGTAGTCCTTACAGATTGGTATGGAGTACTATATCCAAAGGTGATTTCAAAAGGTGATCCTTGGACCAGTGACACCAATATTCATCCCCAGCTTACAGAGGACAGCCCCCACAGAGCATCTCAAGATGTTGGTGGCTCTCTGACTAATGTGTTTCCTGGCATCTTAATGTAAGGAGAGTCTTCAAAACGCTTGGAAAATGTTGTGAGGGGAGGTTGGTGGGCATGTCATACATGGTAAGTCCATTCTAACCTCCCCATTTCCTTAAGTTTGGAGTTCTTTGCTGTATAGTATGCAAAGGAAGATCTGGTGTCTCAACCTCAATGATTATAAGCCACCATTGAATCCAACCAATCATATAAACTGTAAAGAGGCACAATTCTGTGAACTAACACATTAAATTTAGAATCTCCAATACATATACTATATCAATAAATCCATCCTAAATGAATGTTAGATTTTTATCTTTCTGGGGCTCACATCTTTAGAACTGATTTTCACACATATTCTGCTGATTTATGCCAATATAAGTTAGAAAAATGTTGCTAATTATTTTGAAACTATAAGCTGTCTCTGAGTTGGATTTGCACTTGGCTGCGATATGTTGAAATCTAACTCTGGTTATGGGTATTCTTGTGAATCGGCATTTCCTTGCAAGTTACCTATTATATCTGCCATGCAATTTGGGTCTGATCTTTAGCGAGAGTAATTTTAGGACGCTCATAGGCGCTCCCAAGTTTTCTAACTATGACTGGAGCTGCAAATTTAAAGCTTTGGCTTGTAACTTTCTTTTCATAAGTTCCTAGTACATTGAAAAACAGTTATTATGTTCCTTTTTATTATTATGTGATCAAAATCAGTGCCACTTGGTTCTTTAAGAAATTTGAGTCCTTTAATAGTCACTTCATCACAATGAAACACATTTGATAACTTAATTAATCATGATATCACCCCAAGTGTGGAAGTACTACTATTCTATTTTCCACAAGCAAGGAACTCAGTACTGCATTTCGAGGCCAAACACATAACCAACCAATATCAGAGACCCTGTTTTCTGAGAACCAATACTGGTGCTGGGAACTCTATCAGTCATGATCAGTTAGGGAGTCTCGATGCTATAATACAGTATAGGTGTTGGATAACTGAGTGAGCAAAAAGGAAATATAGGAAATCACTGAGGAAGTAGACTAATTCCAAGTAATTTGTTTATTAATTATCTAATTCAATAAACACACAAAGAAAGTAATAACAGGTGCCAAGGCTCTGTGCCAGGTGCTAAGAATATAACTGTGAATAAAAAAGATGACTTTCTACCCTCTTGGGTGTAGCACTGGATACAGTGCTGAGGTTACTACTACTACCACTACTACTACTACTACTAATAATAAGAATAATAATAATAACTCTAAGAATCAACTACCCTAACACTGGGAAACAAGGAGAAGAAGTTTGGATTATAGGAACCGACAAGAACATGACAGAAGGCATTGGAGTGCCTGGTTCTGCGAGTGTGCAGAGAGTCCGGATAGCATGGCTGACAGGAACAGGAAGCAACTAGGAAGAAGGAAAGCTCATTTCTTCTCCTTCTGACTCTGTCTCCTCGTAATGCCTCCTTGTGGCAGAGCCTAAGGAGGGAGACAGCTGATGATGGAGAGCTATGGTTTGCAGACCCCTAGCCCCAGCATCACAGGGCAGAGCATAGAAGCACAGATTTGGGTCTGAGACACAATGGTGTGATAACTAGTGCACCGTGTAAGGAACTGAGGGAGGAGCAACCTGGGGGAAAAGCCACTGCAGAGGCCCCGGCAGAAGGGAACTTGGCTTGTACAGAGAATAAGAGGCAGAGCCTGTGGGCCAAGAATAGAGCAGAGGGGAGAGTTCGGAAGAGGCTGGGAAAATAAGCAGAGCCCACATTGTATGTGACATTGTGGACTGTGATGAGTTATTTGGATTTTGTATCAAAAGCATTCCAATGCTTTCTTCCCTCTGATCTGTTAACTCCTATTCATCTTTAGGGTCTCAGGTTATACAGAAAGCAACTCAGCTCATCCAGTCATGTCTTACTACGTGGCATCATAATAACCAGCTTGCTGATCTGTATCCAGTGCTACACCCGGGAGGGTAGAAAGTCGTCTTTTTTACTCACAGTTATATTCTTAGCACCTGGCACAGAGCCTTGGCACCTGTTATTACTTTCTTTGTGTGTTTATCAAATTAGATAATTAATAAACAAATTACTTGGAATTAGTCTTCCCTGATCTACTTCCTCAGTGATTTCCTATATCCTGTCACACTTTCTATAACTCATTGATTTTATTGTCTCCCCACTATAGTGGAACTCTAAGGACCAAGATAACTATTTAGTGATATCTTTCTAGTGTCTGACATACACTATATGTGCATAAATGAACACATGAATGAATGAATAAATGAACCAAAGAAGTAACTGGAGCTCAGTACAGATACATGGGAGTCATCTGCATATGGGTGCAAACTGAAGCCATGACTGTGTAGAGTGAGATGATAATGATGTGGCCAGCATACCAGTTAATGCACTGACTCCAAGAAGGAGGAGAAAAATATCCCATAGAGAACCCCCTCAAAAAAGATTTATTTTTATATTCTTTCCCTCTCCTTTCTCCCTTATTTTTTTTCCTTCCTTTCTGTTTTTTTTTTTTTTTTAATAACAACAGTCAGCAATATACAATGCCACAAAGAAGACAAGTTAGGTAAGAACTAGAAATGGCCAGTAGATTTTATAACCAGAAGGTCACTGGTCACCATAGAAAGAGTAGCTGGGAAGGGCAGTGGTTTGAAGTTAGCTGCAGAGACTGGATTGCACTTTTTAAAGGAGAGTTGACTATAAAAAGAAGGCGGGAAGTTTAATTCTTTTATCCAGAGAAGAATATAATTCAAGGGGAAAAATTTTAGGAGAAAGGCTAGAACTGACAGAAAAATTCCAAGAGAGTGTGTTTGAAGAATTGTCTTCACTGTTGAGACAAAAAGCAGGGGTAGAATTGAATATAGATGCAGAGGTGGAAGGAGCCCTCTCCCAGTGCCCCTTTTCTTACTGGGTACTTGAAAGGGAAGTGACCTGTGAGATGAGCCAATAGGTGGTTGGGCAAGAGTGGAGAGATCAAGATGATATGGAAAGATTGCCAAATACAGTGGCTATTCAGGGGCTTCAAAGCCATGCTGTTGTGAAATTTTCTCCAACTCCAGTCGTCTGTTGGATATTAAAAGGGAGCAGAGACATGAACGAGTTAATCCTGGGCTGAGGCTTTGCTGGGCATCTTTGGCAAAAAGCCATAGCAACTGAGGAACTATGCAAGGTGGCTAAAGTGATAGTTTGTGGGACTGGGATGGAGAGGGAAGTAAATGAATTGAAGACAGGAATCCTAGAGTGGGAGAAATTAAAAGGTCATGAGACTGCTGGTCTTGAGGTCTAAGAGCAGATATGTGTATGTGTGCATTCACCAGGCATGAAGGCACACACAGTCATGCACTCGCGTGCACACACATACCCTTCAGGAAGTGTGTGTTATAAGGATATTCCTAAATATCTTCAGATACAGATTACCAGTTTTCTTAGTGAGGTGATGGAATGAGACTGACTAATCTCTTTTTAATTTTAATTTTTTTTAGTTCTTAAGTTTGATGACACTATGTTCTTTCTGGAGAATTATAAGGGTGTGATGAGTAAGAAGCCAGACACTAATTAAATTCTGAATGAACCCCAGTAAAATACTTTAAATTTACTTCCTATCATCGAAGTCATAAAGGTTTCCAAGTTTGGGTTATGAAAAATGTATGTGTGTATGCAAATAACAGTTATAAGTAAAGATCTTGTTTATCCTGAGTACTATACTAAGAGGATTGAGGGTGAGTGGATTCTTATCTTAGGGAATATGCTATATAGAATAATAGAAACAATAAACACTGTAAGTTTTTAAAGAGAGAAATATTGAATACAGTGGTGAAGCACATGAAAGGGTAATGGGAACGATGGGAGGAAGGGAAAGTGTAAAGATCTGAGTTTATATTTAAACACTTGAAGACATTTTCTAGGTTTGGCAAATGTTGATCATTTAAAATGGATAATACAGAGGATGCAAAAATGTATACACATTTTAAGAAAGGAAAAAGCTGTATTAAAATTGTAATACTCAATATATACCAGTAACAAAAGATGAATACAAGTCACGTTCGACTTCTGCAATTGCAGGAGGTGCCCTAAGTGGTTACCATCAGTGTCCAGACACTTCTGATGATGGCGAACTACTACAAAACTTGTTGCTATGCGAGGCCTCCTGGATCTTCCCTTGTGCACGTCACACACAGTACCATGCATCTCAAACACATCAGGAATGCGTGCAGTTGTTAGGCGTGTTGGAGGTTCTGTGGCATATTCATGCTTCCACTGTCACTGTACTTCCACAATGTTGTCAAATTTCAAACACCACTTCAAATGGTCTTGAGCTCCTTGAATGACAACTGTGCTTCTGCCATTTTCTTTGACCTGCTTGTCGTATGAGACACTAGCATTCATTTGATTAATGCCATCTTTTGAGCAAACGTCGTACTACACATTGTTACCATAATTCAATTCACCTTTGAAAAGTAATACATAGATAATATTGCTTAAAATGTGTATACATTTTTTGTGGCACTCCCGGAATATCACGTTTTATAATGTATGATACAAATATGTGATATTTAGTTTTATTTATAACATATAATAAAATCATATGGGAAGTGAGTGAGTTTATTTAAAAATTAATAGGTCCCTGTAAGCTCCATGGGGGCCAAGCCACATCTGTTTGACTCACCTCTCTGTCTTTGGCACATAGCACTGTGCTTAGAACCTGATGTTACTCACTTTTCTTAAGGAAAAGGAGAGTCAATATATTATATTGCTCCCATTTTTTTAATGTGGGCAGAGATAGACAGGACTAACAAATTTTAGCAAACTGGAATTTTAGAAATTCTGTCTTGGCTATGGAATAGGTTATATGATCATTATGTGACAAAAATAATCATTATGAGTCTTTAAAAATAACCAGTAATTTAATAATATGCCTAATGATAGAATGAAACATTTTGGTGATGTATGGCCCTGTCATATTAAATATATTGATCCTTTTTTATTAGACTTTTCTCTCAAGGTCATTAAATTGCTGGCAGATTATATCTCATATATTTCTATATTTCTCCTCTAGATGATATAGTAAGAAACATGCACATTCATTCTTAAGTAAAGCTAGAATTATGGTCCACTCCTTCCAGTGCTTAGTCCTAAACCATATCCACTAGAACATAATGGTTTGAAAATTTACTTTTTAAGACTGGCAAGATGGAAATTTGTGATTTAGCTTTTCTCTTAAGGCCAAAAGAACGATATTTCATCTTCTATTAAAATATAACACTATAAATTTTGAGTACTGTATCTCTACCTAAAATTCTTGTCAGTTAAGAAAAGAACATAGGGAAATGACTGAAGGGAACTGTGTAAAATACAAATAAACTGCAATGGCATGGAATAAACTCATTAAAATTGATGGTATGAATGATCTTCATAAACAGTGAAGGAAATGACATGATACTTTTCTCAGGGGAGAAATAAAACCACAAAAATATGGGGAGAATTATTTTCAAAATGTGTAATAATGCGGCACCACATTTCTCACTCCAGATAGAAGACAGAATACTAAGTGAAAAACAAAACAAAAATACACATATAAGCAGCTCCATGTGCTTGCCTCTTGAGGTTGAGAATAAACAGAGTACTATTACTGAGCACAGGCTTTTAAATAGAGGGTCAATCTACCAAAATTGTCATTTGCTCTGCAAGCTTACAATTATGTCATTAAATCACAATCAGGGGTGTTAGAAGGAGTAATTAGGAATATGCTGTAGAGTTGCACACTCATAAGAAATTTTTTATGGGAAGGAAAAAATCCTAAGCATTCACTGTGGGGAAGTCTCATAAGACTTTTGAAAATCAAGCATTTCAGCCCATGAGGCTTTTATTTGGCAGAAACAGCCAAAAGAGTTGTTCTTATACCTTAATTTGAAGGCTGCTTAAGAATCTTGCTTTTTTCATCTATGACCTAACATGTTTAAAGGAAAAGGAATAGGAAGGTGGACGAATGGATTTCAAAGGGATAATTGCTAAGTTTTTCTTTGTATTTTCCTTAAGGAATCAATTCCAAGCTTCAGTTTGAAATCATGCCAGGTTCTTCATTTGGGTTGTTTGAGATAAATTCTGACACTGGAGAGGTAGTGACAACTACCATGCTTGACAGAGAAGTTCAAGAAGTCTTCACCCTTCGAGGTAAAGGATCCTTTGACTATGCTAAAAAAAAAAAAAAAAAAAAAGAAAAGAAATCGGTGGTGAAAATTTGCATTTCCATAGGGTGTCTTTAAATAAAACATTATTGATCCAGTGCTGCCTAATTAGTCTGACTCTGTCTAGTTAGAACAATATATTTTAGGAATTAAAGGCCACAATTTATGCTGTCTTTATGTTCCATATCAGTGCTTGTACGAGATGGGGGAGTTCCTTCATTGTCCAGCACCACAACAATTCTCTGCACTGTTGAAGATGAAAATGATCATGCACCAAAGTTTATTTTTCCCATTCATGACATTGAGGTTCTGGAAAACCAAGAGCCAGAAGTTGTCTATACGATTTTGGCCTCTGATATGGATGCTGGCAACAACAGAGCTGTCAATTATCACATAATTGGTAAGCATATTTTAAGTAAAATTTCCCCCAGGATATCGACTGAGTTGACACAAACTTTATATTAATTATTCTGTATTTGATGTCTGTTGAATTACTGTACAAAATGCACATCCAAAAAGAACTGATTGGTACCCTAGGCTTTCTCAACCTTCTTCTCAGTCACTCTGAACGACTGCCCTACAAATTCCTTAAAAATCTGTCCTTGCAAATTCCTTTGAGCTTTTTTAATAGTAACATTAGTAGGTGTACAGATGGAACAGATAGCTTGTTTTACTTTTACTTCTTTCCTATGATGAGTTTTTATTTAATTTTCTATTTTTCCTTTTTTATAGACACATTCTTCCTGAGTTATTTCATCCAGTTCCTGTCTTCAACTACTATTGGTACTCCAATGTCTCCCATCTCTATTTGCGTTCTAGATCTAGGTCCCATTAAAGGATTTTTTAAAAAGTAAAATAACACCTCTCATACAAAATTAACACCTGACAATAATTTTTATTTAATTCACTAATTAATGAGCGAACAAAAAGATGTTAAAATTAGTTTAAAGAAAGTTCCAAAACACACACACACACACACACACACACACACACACACACACACATACACACACACACACACACACATACACACACACAGACACACACAGACACTCACCCCGCCCCCACCCCGCCCCCCCAGGAAACAAGGGATTTTGAAGTACAGAAGAGATCTATCCGCAGGACAATGATCAGTGGTACTTCACCAGCCAGATTAACTGACATTTCTGTGGACAAGAATTGAATCGTTTGCATTATTATTAGTTTTCAGCAATTTGCAGAGTGGTCAAATAGTTGAAAGTCGGCAAAAGTGGAAGACCACTCTGTTGGCAAAACTAGATTGGCAACCCCCCTCTTTTTGACACTAGGATACCAATTTATCTTTTTTATCTTATTTCAAATGGTTTCCCAATTTTCTTATGTCCCAGGGGCCTAATCTTCATTTCCGTCAGCAACTTATTATCAAAGTTTCAAAAACTGACACATTAACACCACCCTCTTCTCACCCTCCCTCATCACAGTCTGGTTCCTTCTCCTGGAGTCTCTGCAGGTTATCTTCAGCCTCTTTTGCTCGACTTACCCTTGAAAGAATCTTGAAATACCATGTACCCACCTCCTGTGGGCACACACATACATTTTTAAGTTGGCAACTAAGATTATTTTCTATAAGGTTAAAGAATAACAAAGGCTTGTTTTCCAGCATATTCTAAATATTGACACATTAAAATAAAACGTATACCACCTTTCAAAAAAGTATCCAATAGGAAAAAAATACCTTTAAAAAATATGTGACATATGTGTTATAGGAAAGACATCCTCGTCTTGCCTGGCCTTCCTGTTCCTGGCCATGCATGGCTCTGCATGTCTCTCACCATTCCAAAGGTCCCACCTATTCTCCCAAGCCCAGGACACCCTCTCAGCCAAATCAGAAACTGGTAACTTAAACCCCTCGAACGGCTATGAGAATCAGATATCTTTCCAGGAACAGTGTGAGGGAGATAGGGCATCCCTTGGATTGGCAAAGCCACCTGCCAAACTACCAGGCTTAAGAAATGGGCTGAAGGAGATGTTAAAGGTGACAAAGCGAAGGTGAAGAGGAGCCACGGAGGAGATGGGCAGGGTGGTCTGCTCAACTGGCCCTTCCAAAAGCAGAGCCTGGACCTGAAAAGACCCACTCTCAAAGAGGGGGAGAGGCTGCCCAAAGGGAGAAAGGGGTCAGGAGATGCTGGCAAGGATGGAACAATCCTGCAGAAAACCAAGATGCCTGCAGGGTGCAGTCACGGAATGGGAGGCGCTGGGAGTGCAAAGTGAAGAGTACATTTCTACAGCTCTAATACGGCACTGTGCTTCCAGTGACTCTACTATTTGAAATACTATTTTTTTAAAAAGTTCATCCAGCCTAGGCAACCTAGTGAGACTTTGCCTCTACAAACAACAACAACAACAACAACAACAAGAAAACACACCATAAAAAAAAAAAAAATAGCTGGGTTCGGTAGGCGCATTCCTGTAGTCCCAGATACTCCAGAGGCTGAGGCAGGAGAATGACCTGAGCACAGGAGGTTGAGGCTGCAGTGAGGTATGATGATGCCACTGCACTCCAGCCTGGGTGACAGAGAGACCCTGGCTCAAAAAAAATAAAATAAGAAATTCATAAAATTGTAGACATTTGTTTAAATTTTTTCTGTTAGATATATAGAACAAGATTGTTCAGTTATAATTTTTGCATTTTTTTACTTCTTCAATTAATATTTCCTTCTTACATCCTATGTTGAACAGGAGGGTTAGAGTGGGCATCCTTATTTGTTCCTGTCCTTAGGAGAATGTTTCCAACTTCTTCCCATTGAGCAAAATGTTGGTTGTGGGTTTATCATAGATGTCTCTTACTGTTTTGGGAATGTTCCTTCTGTACATACGTGCTCAAGGGTTTTTATTATGAAGAGATGCTGGATTTTGTTGAATACTTTTATGCATCTAATGATACAGTCATTGAGTTCTTGGTTTTACATCTGTTGATGTGCTGCATTACGTTTATCATCTGCGATTATGGAACTAGCCCTGCATTCCAGGAATAAAGCCCACCTGGTCATGGTGGATGATCCTTGAGATTTGTTGTTGGATCTGATCTTCTAGAGTCTTTTGTAGAATTTTTGCATCTATGCTGGATTTTTAAAATGTGGTACATATACACCATGGAATATTACACAGCCATAAAGAAAAACAAAAATATGGACTACACAGCAACTTGAATGGATTTGGAGTCTATAATACTCAGTGATTTATCACGGAAACAAAGAACTGAGTACCACATGTTTTCTCATAAGTGGACTCTGAACGTTTACCATAATACTATAAGAAAGGGATTGGCAGTAGCCAGAAACTGTCAGGGAGGGGGAAGCACATAACATTAATAAGGGTACCTGATCTCAAATCAGGCAAAGTGGGGACCAAAGGAGGCCCAGACTTACCTGTACAATGACCACTTGTATACCTAATCCTGAATTGTACCCCACATCTTTGAACAAAGAAAAAAAAAAGAATTTTTGCATTTATGCTAATCAAGGAGATTGGCCGGTAATTCTTTACTTGTTCCTTTGCCAGGTTTGGGTATCAGTATGATGCTGGCTTCGTAAAATGAGTTGGGGAGCAGGGAGTGAGTTTTGATGTTACTTTTATACTATTTCCTGGCCATCCTAAACTCAGGCTGTGCACTCTTCCTCATGCTTCCCAGTACTCTGTATGTATGATTTTCACACCATACTGTCATGTTTGAGTACTGACCACACTTGCCTCCTAGATTGTAAACTGTTGGAGTCAGATCATTTCTTGTTCCCCTCATATTTCTAACATTGTACACATACTTGGCACATAGTAGATATTCATCAAATGTTTGCTGAAAGAATCATTTTATCAACCATAAATACCACAGACATGTAGGTGTGTCTAATTATCCCTGCTTTAGGTACAGATTAACTATGTCTTGCAAACACAAATGTAGGACTTCTCCCTATACTAACATCTCCTGTTGCTGTTGATTTCTCTGAATATCATTCCTTTTTGTCCCCATATACTTCTGGCACTCAGACTCCTGTAAGTTTCCACACTACTGGACCCGGTATTTTCACCCTGCCCCACATCCAAGAATATGACCAGCAAGTCTTTGACCCACATCTCTTCT